>JABSTQ010008640.1:0-44661 GCA_013358835.2 Ixodes persulcatus | reverse complement strand
GGTGCAGTGGAGATGACGCGCACCGTCAATGGCCGCGCACGGAGAGGAGCCCGCGGCGCTTCCGTTGCTCGCTGCAGACCGCAAAAGAGCCGCCCGTCTCACCGCTGCCCGGACGTTGCCCGGACTGGAGCCGAGGAGGAAGACCGTTGGTGCAGTTGGAGATGACGCGCACCGTCAATGGCCGCGCACGGAGAGGAGCCGCGGCGCTTCCGTTGCTCGCTGCAGACCGCAAAAGAGCCGCCCGTCTCACCGCTGCCCGGACTGGCGCCGAGGAGGAAGACAGTTGGTGCAGTTGGAGATGACGCGCACCGTCAATAATAATAATAATAATAATAATAATAATAATAATAATAGTAATAATAATAATAATAATAATAATAATAATAATAATAATAATAATGTACTGACCAATCAAAAAACATGTGTTACCGGGTCCGTCAAAGCCTACAATGGCTTGTGGGACGGGGACCCGGGAAACTGTCGTACGGAGTAACAACCAAGAAGCTTCGGGGAACATGCTGACATTCCAAAACTTATACCCACCCTCCCTCCCTCCCACCCAGCCACCCTCAAACCCCCACACCCACAAAGATTCAAAACTATAAATCAGAAGATATTCAAAATTATATTTTATAAATACATATCATAAAACACACTCGAACACAAAGAAAACTACGCTGAGTCCGACATAACTGAACGGAGCCATTTTTTAACTTCTGTTTTTGAATCAAGCGGAAAAACTGGGTCAGGAAGACTATTGAAAACAACTGGTACATAATAGGCTCGTGTTGTCCTCCCGTACCTCGTGAAATAACGTGGCGTTTCGAAATGCTCGGCCTGTCTGAGGTTGCGGGATTGCTTTTTTGGAAGCTTAAAGTTATCAGTCCAAAAATATCGAAGTGTCACAGTCTGCTTGAACAATGAATAAAAATCGGGCATTTCCAGGTCACGAAAAATATTTGTACTGTCTGAAAAACCAGAGCTGTAAGCAACACTTTATAATATAGATTTCAAAACACTGTCCACGTTCGAGTGCCACTGCCCCGAACAATGTGCAAACACGGTCACCCCGTACCTCAGAACACTGTATGCTATGGCGTGAACAAGCATTTTTTTTTTTAATATGAAAGGGCAAAAGAGCTTTAATATTGTACAATAAACAAGCTACATTTCGCAACACACGGCATAGGTGACCCAACTGCATGTTCAACGACAAATTAGATTCGAAAATGATGCCCATGTATTTAGTATTGCCAACCCACTCAATTGGAATACAGTTGCAACCTACACAATCTGCTCCATGCAGGAAGAATGGTTTGTTTATGAACCCTTGCTTTAATGGGTTTCGAAAACATATCAGATCAGTTTTCGCTGGATTAACCTTTATGTGACCGGAGGCATACCAATCTATAGCTTTATTAGCACTTGATCGTAATATATTTAGTACGTTGTGAAATATGATATGCCGAGAAATCAGTGAAGTATCGTCGGCGTATAGGTAACATGAACATTGGGGAATGGCAGAAGCAAGATCGTTGATATAAATGTTAAAAAACAAAGGCGATAACACGGAGCCTTGAAGGACACCCGCTCGAAGATAACAAGTTGCGCACTCGCTGAGATGGTCGGGCACGTCGCTCAGCCCAGAGCCGTATATGTAGGGAGTTTGGCCATTCGTTGGGAAGTATAGGAGACAAATGAGGAGGTGCCATTGGCCGGAAGCGGGCCGGGCGTGTTCCAGGGCGTCTTCAGAAATTCGAATGTGACCAACCAGAAGCCGGAAATAATACCCTGGAGGTGGTCGCGAGAAACAAACCTGATAACTGCATTGGAGTAACTCTCGATGACTGAAAATATGGTACACGTGATGTTTCAATCACGCTCATCCAAAATGATGGTGGAAGAGTGCGACTAGCGGAACGATCGACATAATCCGTACGCCAAGCGCCGAGGGCCGGGAATTTGCCGTCCGAGCGGTCACACTCTGTCCAAGCAAAACAGAGTTGAGCGGTGCATTCGTTTCTTACATCTTTCTGCATGATCATGATCAAAACAACACGTGCACCCTATTTTCAACCACAGAGAGTTACTACACTTCACTCTTACGCGCTTATTAAAACCATATACGAACATTGACCTTTGATCAGAACTGTTTCTCGCTACCACCGCCAGGGGATTCTTTTCGGCTTCTGGTTGGTCAAAAGAGCATGCCAAGCCCTCTTTCCGAGTCTGGCGCACGCGCTGGCTCTGCCCGCGCCTCCCATTGACCAAACTCTCTACATATACGGCTCTGGCTCAGCCTCCTGGTGACGCCGCTTTGCTAGACGTTCCTCCCTTTGCTCCGATGTCTCCGCAGCACGTTTAGCCTTCTTCTGTTCGGTCTTCCTACGCTCAACCGCTAATTGCCGGGCAACTACTTACTTCGGGATCCGAGTTAAGCTCCGCCGCTCTTCTGCGCCGCTGAGGAGCAATGGACCTTTTCCGAGAAGCGTTCTGCGCACGCGCGAGCACTCGATGCCAAGCGGCGGAAGTCGGCACTAGAAATCGAGGAAATTCGGAATGAGGCTGTGGATCAGCGAGTAGAACACGTAATTGCAACATATATATAATTGTGTTACACAAAAAAAGAAAGTGGACGGAAAGAAAAACATGACGTTTGGGTGGACGCCACAGATCCCCCTCTTTAGAGTCGCGTTGGGCACGCGCCGCTGCTCGGAGAGCGAAGAAACTGGTAGCGTAGCTCCCATTATCAATTGGTAGCGCAGGTAGGTCATTTCCTCGATTTTTAGTTCCTGCAGTCACCGCCTGGTGCCGTCGGTATGTGAAAAAGGTCCATTTCGCTCTCCTTCTCCGTGGCTATAGGTCTGTTTCTCTCGGCCAGGGAGAGCTGCAGCGTTCACGAGACGCTACCACAAAAGAAGCGCTTCCGATAGCGTCCGCGAGACGCGACCATTTAATGGTGACGTGAAGCGGTGTACTAGCGTTCCATCATGTACACTCTAGGGTGCCTTCATGTGCGCTTTGGACATTGAGGCACTCTAGTACACTCCACGGGCCTAAACTAGCGTCTGTATAGCTTCCCTCGGCGTCCGCTCGCGTTTGTCACAGCTATGACGTCACTCCTCTGGAATGCGAAGACCAGCGAGGCGCGCGCGGTGTCGGCGGAGCCCGCGGCGGCTGTGGCTCCAGCGCGCCAGCTGTGCGCCGTGTGACGTCACTGCTCCTCGCGCTTGCGCAGACCGGCGAGGCGCGCGCGGTGGCGGCGGAGCCCGCGGCGGCGCCGTCTCCGGCGCGCCAGCTGTGCGCCGTGTGACGTCACTGCTCCTCGCGCTTGCGCAGCACTTTCTTAGAAAAAAGGGGACAAAAAAAGGGGTAACAGACCGCCTTTACCACCCTCCTCCCGGCCAGGGGTGAAGCGCTCCGCTTGTTACCTCCTCAGGCGCATCAAACACGAAGAATGCGGTGCTACCAGGTGAAGTTCACCATGTAGGTGCACCTGTTTTGCACTGCCAAAGCCTGGGCGCTGCGATTGGCTGTGGGAAGGCGCAAACGAGTTCGCTAATTGGTCTCCTCGTATGACACGTGATTATTCGCGCATGCGTGGGAGAGCGCCTGCCCGGCCGACCGGGAGCGTCCGCGCCTTCCCCGCCGACGCGCCCGGTCATGACGGCATAACGGTGTTTCTTCTTGAACGTTCGACGGAGGCGTCCCGGTGCAGGAACGTTCTTTATTGTTCTGTTCGGCTCAGTCTCTTCTTACGAGGTCACCGAGAGCGCTGCATTGACTTCAGTCGAAGATCCAAGTCGTGTGCACCGTATGCAGGTAAGGGAATGTTCTGCGCGGTCGGCAGTTGGCGTCGGTTATGACCGCCCGGGAAGGCGACCCCCGTTTTCCTTAGACAAAGGGTTGGCGGACATGTTGGCACGTTTGAAGGCGTCGAGCGTTTGATAAAATTAGTGTGTGGCGCGAACGCAGACACGGTTTAGACCATCGAAGTTCATAAAGAGCAAGAACAGGAATGACTGTCGCTTGCACTAGCGCACATTTAGAAGGTTGACATACGCTAACCAGTGGCTTAGCCAGCAGCTTTTCCCGGTGTATGTGTGTGCGGGTGGACGAAGGGGGAGAGCGGCGGTTCGGCGAGCCGGGCGGCAAGACGCCTTTTGAATCGGGTGTCGCCTACGTTTAAGGCGTGAGGGGGTAGGAGGTTTTCTCTTTTTGGGGCCGTTGGTGTGTCGCGTCGGACGTTAAATTGAGGATCTGATGAAATATTTGAAAATCTCATAAGGTGGTTGTTTTTTGTTTTATTTTGTTTTTTCCCCGCAGAGCAGTAGTCGATCAGGCATTCATTGGCGGCACCGGCCAACCGGCGCGATTTATTCTCAACGTCGGTGATATTTGTAAAAATCAGTGTTAAACACTGATTTTTAATATCAACGTTTTTTTTAATTTTTATTTTAACGAGGTTTAATAAATAGTTTTGTAAAATGTCACGTTACCTTGAAATACCGAATATAAATGTCTGAGCTAATTATTCGTGCGCTTCGCAAACATTGATAGTATTATATTACGGAATAAAGTTATGAAGTTGTTACAGGCAGCGGGCTAGCAATTATTTTGTCTTGGCATTTTCTTTGCGTGTGATCAGGCATTTCTAAAACTCTGATCATTCAGTAGGCGAGTTAGATATAACTCAAGTTTGCATTATTTGAAGTTGATTGAATATATTTCTTTCGTCCTGCGGCAACGTTGTAGGGTGATTTCGTCGAGGGTACTGGATGCCTGCTACCTTGGACTCATCACGTGACAGTTCTTAACACTGCTTACTGCAGGTAAGCGGAGTCCGATATTTTATTTTGATTTTCTTGTTCCAGTTTGTGCACTTGAAACTGGGCTCTTGATTTTTATGTTGATTTTGTGTGTGTGCTGTTCGTTCATTTCCGAGAGAAAATTCAGGGTATACTTCGAGTAAATGAATTAGAGCAAGACACACAAGGCGCTTGAGTGTGTCTTTCTTGGTGTTTTTTTTTTGTGTGTGTGTTTTCGTCCTTGTGTGCTGTTCTTCTCATGTCTAACAAAGACATACATTCAATTTTAGTCTGGCAAATTACTTCGGCAAGAATATTTACATATTTGCCGAAGTTCGACATTCGGCAGTTAGAAATTATTCGTGCGCTTCGCAAACATTAAAAGTAGTATATTACGGAATAAGGTCATTAAGTTGTTGCCGGCAGAGAGACTAGCAATTATAGTGTTGTCTTGGCTTTTTTTTTTAAAGTAACCATTCGGTAGGCGAGTTAGATATGGCTCAAGTTAGCATTATTTGAAGTTGATTGAATATATTTCTTTCGTCCTGCGGCAACGTTGCAGGGTGATTTCGTCGAGGGTACTGGATGCCTGCTACTTTGGACGCATCTCGTGACAGTTCTTAACACTGTTTACTGCAGGTAAGCGTAGTGCAATATTTTATTTTGATTTTCTTGTTCCCATTTGTGCACTTGAAATGGGGCTCTTGATATTTATGTTTATTTTGTGTGTGTGCTGTTTGTTCATTTACGAGAGAAAATTGAGTGTATACTTCGAGTAAATAAATTAGAGTAAGACCCACAAGGCGCTTGAGTGTGTCTTTTCGGTGTTATTTTTTGTGTTTTCGTGCTTGTGTGCTGTTCTTCTCATGTCTAAATAAAACATAGATTCAATTTTAAATTTTAATCTGGCAAATTACTTCGGCAAAAAAATTTACATATTTGCCGAAGTTCGACATTCGGCAGTTAGAAATTATTCGTGCGCTTCGCAAACATTAATAGTAGTATATTACTGAATAAGGTCATTAAGTTATTGCCGGCAGAGAGACTAGCAAGTATATCGTCTTGGCATTTTTTTTTCTGCGTGTGAGCAGGCATTTTTAAAAGCTGATCATGCAATAGGCGAGTCAGATGGCTAAGTTTGCATTATTTGAAGTTGGTTGAATATATTTCTTTCCTACTGCGTCAACGTTGTAGGGTGATTTCGTCGAGGGTACTGGATGCCTGCTACCTTGGACGCAACTGCAGGTAAGCGTAGTCAGATATATTATTTTGATGTTCTTGTTCGCATTTGGACAATTGAAACGAGGTTCTTGATTTTTAAATTTTCTTTGTGTGTGTGGTGTTCGTTCATTTTCCAGAGAAAATTGAGGGTATACTTCGAGTAAATAAATTAGAGTAAGACACACAAGGCGCTTGAGTGTGTCTTTTTCGGTGTGTTCTTTTTATGTGTTCTCGTCCTTGTGTGCTGTTCTTCTCATGTCTAAATAAAACAAATTCACGGCGCAGGAGGTAGAGCTGACGTGCTTCCTGGGAAAACTGCCCGTGCGCGGACAGCTCGAGATGCAAGTTTCACTGGGGAACAAGACTGTGACCGGAACGTTGACAGTCCTGGAGTGCCCTGGACCTAACCTATGCGGCCGTGACCTGCTGCGTGATTTCCACCTGCTGCCAGCGCCAGCCTTCGTCAATCAGTGCCAAGGTGAGCGAACAAGCGCTACCGGCGGCAGGCCGATACTTGCGGAGTTCTCCGACTTGTTCAAGCCGGGCCTAGGATTGTTGAAGGGTCCCCCAGCCCGCTTCCAACTTCGCGAGGGTGCGATCCCCAAGTTCTACAAAGCTCGACCTGTGCCGTACGCACTGCGAGAGAAGGTTTCTGACGAGTTGGACCGGCTGGTAAAGTTAGGCTTATTGTCCCCAGTGGCAACGTCAGACTGGGCGACACCTCTGGTTCCGGTTGTTAAAAGGAATGGCAGCATTCGTCTTTGTG
The DNA here is from genome assembly GCA_013358835.2 of Ixodes persulcatus. Taxonomy (NCBI): domain Eukaryota; kingdom Metazoa; phylum Arthropoda; class Arachnida; order Ixodida; family Ixodidae; genus Ixodes; species Ixodes persulcatus. The sequence goes on along the minus strand of JABSTQ010008640.1, from coordinate 37,866 downwards.
GTGATTTTAAAATGACGGTTAACAGTGCCTGCCGTGTCGAACAATATCCGCTGCCACGAATCGAAGACATTTTTGCGGCGCTAAACGGCGGGGAAGTCTTTAGCACGATTGACTTGAAAGATGCATATAACCAGCTGCCCTTGGATGAAGCACCCAGTATGCTGACAGTGGTGAACACACAGAAGGGTTTGTTCGCCTTTAATCGGCTACCCTTTGGTGTCGCGTCAGCTCCGGCTATTTTTCAAAGACGCATTGAAGCGGTGTTGCAAGGATTGCCTGGTGTACTGGTATATCTGGACGACGTTATTGTGGCCGAGAAACAACACGACAGCAGCCTTCTCCAGACGGTGTTGCGGCGGCTGCGAGAGTCCGGGTTAAGGCTGCATCCAGAGAAATGCAAGTTTCGGCAGCAAGAAGTCGACTTCTTAGGTCACCGAATTGACGCGAAAGGCCTACACCCTAAGACGGAAAACGTGGCTGCGGTGATTTCATTACCCTCACCAACCTGCGTGACAGAATTAAGGGCGTTTTAGGGGTTGGTGACCTATTACCACAAGCTCTTGCCAGACGTATCCTCGACCTTGGGGCCTTTGTATGATCTTCTGAAGAAGGGGACCGTATGGAAGTGGTCCGATGTTCAGGAGGAAGCTTTCAAACGAACAAAGACTTTACTTCGGGAGGCAAACTTCCTCGCGCACTACGACCCCAAGAAGCCATTATGGTTAGCATGTGATGCGTCACCCACAGGGATTGGGGCAGTCCTGTCGCACCGAGAAGATGGCAAGGAACGCCCGATCGGATTTCGTTCTCGGACGCTTTCGGCGGCAGAGCGAAACTACTCGCAGCTGGAACGCGAGGCGCTTGCTCTTGTGTTTGGTGTTACCAAATTCCGTCAATACTTGCTTGGGCATACGTTCATGCTAGTTACCGACCATAAACCCCTCGTGGGGCTCTTTCACCCGGAAAGACCAATTCCCGCGATGGCGGCCGCAAGAATACAGCACTGGGCGCTACTGCTGAGTGCCTACTCATACAACATCGAGTATAAGCCCGGAAAAAGCAACATCACGGCAGATGCCTTGAGTCGCTTACCGGCACCCGGAATGGAGGACCAAAGCACACGTCTAGCTGACAAAGATGCGCAAGAGTACGTACTGCTGACCGAACAGTTCAGTGACGGCGTGATATCGGCCCAGCGACTAGCGGTGCTCACAGATAATTAACGATTTGCAATTACAGCAAATTCGTACTTGGATACAGAATGGCTGGCCACAGCAGTTGCCGGAGCCACAGCTGGCGTTGCGCCCCTATTTTGACCGTAGGGACGAACTGACGCTGAGTCATGGGCTTATCTACTGGGGGCACCGTGCGGTAATCCCAACAAAGGCGAGAGAAACAATGCTAGAGATGTTACATGCCACGCACCAAGGTATTGCGGCGATGAAGACGCTCGCTCGCTCGCTTTTTTGGTACCCCCGAGTTGACAGCGACATTGAACGTTTGGCCAAACTCTGCCAGGTTTGCGTACAAGCCTCCTGTATGCCACCAGCAAAGCCCCCCGTTAGCTGGCCGGACACGGGAGAAAGGTGGTCAAGATTGCATGTCGATTTTGCGGGGCCGGTCGATAATCACATGCTGCTGATCGTCATTGACTCGCACAGCAAATGGCTCGAGGTTATCCCAATGAAGTCGGCCAGTTCCCTTACGACTATTGAAGCCTTGCGTACCATTTTTGGACGGTTTGGGTTGCCAACTACCGTTGTGACAGACAACGGACCGCAATTTGCAAGTGACGAATTTCGCAGGTTCATGGAGCGGAACAACATCATCCACCTGACAACGGCGCCCTACCATCCCCAGTGAACGGGCTGGCCGAGCGGGCCGTTCGTACCATCAAGCAAGGGCTGGTAAAAAACTGCGTGGGATCCCTTCAGACTCGTCTTGCCCGGTTTCTCCATCGGTATCGTCGAACTCCCCTAGGATGTGGAAAAACACCGGCCAATTTGTTACTCGGATACGAAATCCGCTCGTGCCTCGACAACGTTGTACCTCGGCCCAGGACGGCGCAGGAGGTACCACAACGAACGTTTCAGAAAGGGCAGTCGGTGTGGAGTCGTAATTACGGAAAGGGGAACAAATGGGAACCAGCTACAATAGAAGCGACGATGGGTGCGAGAATGGTTCGTGTGCGCGGCTCGCAGGAGGGCCAACAACGAAGAAACCACGACCAATTGAAAAACCGAATTGTCCCCACGGAGCATGCGACTACAGTGGAAGCCCTACCCTCGGTCGTGGAGGAATCAACGGCCCCTACTACTGGCGACCCCCGCGAAGAGGAACTGGTCACGGAGCCTTCAAGGACCCCCGGGGATGACACCCCTGCCACCATCACCACTCAGCCAACAAGCCCGCTGAGGCGTTCCACTAGAAGACGGAAGCCACCGGACCATTACTCACCTTAAAGGTGAAGGAGTGCTGTGACAGATAGTGACGCTGCTATTATCTAGTGCTGTGACAGACAGTGACGCTGCTATTATCTTATCCTAATCTACTTGCCTTCCTTGTTGTTGTTCTGTTCTTTCTTTTGCTCACCAACCTACTAGCTGATAAAAAGAAGCACAGCCCTTGAATAAACGTTCAGTCTGTTCGAGACGGTGTACGAGTCACTTCAGTGTTCGTTCATTTTCCAGAGAAAATTGAGGGTATACTTCGAGTAAATAAATTAGAGTAAGACACACAAGGTGCTTGAGTGTGTCTTTTTCGGTGTGTTCTTTTTATGTGTTCTCGTCCTTGTGTGCTGTTCTTCTCATGTCTAAATAAAACAAATTCAATTTTCATCTGGCAGAGCACTTTGGCAAAAATATTTGCATATCTTCCGAAGTTCGGCAGTTAGGGTTGCCGGTCATAGGGATCTGCTGTGGTGCTGAGTAGCTAATGTGGTGTAGCGCTCTGTGGTGTATGTTCTTCCTCTGTCCTTGTCTTAAAGCGCAATCATGTTTTTTTCACGTACAATACCAACTCGCCCAGCAATCAGCACTTGTATATACTAACCTGCTACAGTAGTTGTACCCCTTTGACTAAGATTTGTTAGTCACCTAAGTAAATCGGGGTGACAAATTTAAGCATGACCGGTGAATACAAAGTGCTTACTAATCTATGATTACCACCCGCCATGTGATAATTTTAGTCAGTGGTAGTTAGTCAACAGTTAAACTGGTCACGTCTGGTAAGTATAGTCGATGCTTTATAATGCTGGAATCAGTGGCCCATCAAATGCTCCAAATGCGTCTTAGAAAAATCTAATATTTCTTCACAGTTTCTTCAAATTGGGGATGATATGTTTCAACTTCATATCACATGATTTCCACATTTTTTTGGTTCCAGGCAGGCAGTGCAATCTACCCGGTGGCTGTCAGCTCAAGCCTAATTAATCCTGAGGCGCCCAGCTATGTGGCAGTGGAGGGAGATCTCGAAGCCGCGTCGCCTGCTGAGGCAGTCCTGGTTGCAATTCTGCCTCTAGTTCATCTTTAGCTACGACTAGAGCCCCGAAAGTGTTGTTCCAGATGCCTTTATTGCGCTTAGTGGTTTCATCTTAGAACTTTTATAAGATGTCTAGTCATGCCATTGATTTTTATGCCATTTTGTTTGTGACAGCCACAATAAAACATTGTCATGTGATTCCAAAGTGATTCCATCAAGTGTGCATTTAACCTGTAATAAGGTGGTGAACTGGGCCAGTTGGTTGCTGTTATACATGATGGGGAAAACAGCTCGGAAAGCCCGGACTACGAAGAACAAACATGACAGGACAGCACTTTTCTGTCGTGTTTGTTCTTCGTAGTTCGCGATTTCTGAGCTGTTTTCCTCATCGTGTGCATTCAACCCCAAAGTGGATCATAGTTCCCTCCAAAAGGAGGTAAAAGCAGCGCCCTCAATTACGTCGTCTTACCTCTCAAAAGGGTTGAAATTCCCCCCTAAAGGAGGTAAAGGCTGACCCATAAAGGATGCACTTTTAACACCAAAAGGAACTAAGGTTACCTCCAAAAGGAGGCAATGTTGCACCCTAACCCAGGGGGTAAGTTTGCACCCTCGTTGCAGGGGGTAACGATACCTCCAAAAGGGGTTGCCCTGTGTGCAAGTCGGTTACCCCTTTAAGGAGGGTACTGCAGTACCTTTTTTTTTTAAGAGTGCACGGAGCACGGCTCATTATGCGAGCCACGCGAAACTGCTCAACCTCGGCCAGTGTAGCTCACGCTACAAAAAACGCCACCAGAGAAGCCCTCTTTCTCCATGGCGGCGCAGCGCACGCAGCGGCCCGGCCGCCGGTAAGAGGGAGAACTGGCTGCACAGCTCGCTCGGGCAAACTATGGGGAGGCTGCACGGCCGAGCTCAGCGCGGCGCGGCCACATCACGATAGCGCGCGCTCGGCTGTTGGCCGCTACTTCGGCAGTAGCGAAACGTGGCCGTCCACGCCACTACGCCGCAGACGAACTAAGAAGGCGGAAGAAGTTCATACTTTCGCATTGCCTATCTCATAAGAAGTGCTTAGGTGTCCTCGGACTTTTTCGTATACTTCATCAACACAGCCTTTTCAACCGCGTTCGTAATACGAGCTGCGAGGAGGTGACGAACGCGTTGATCGTCTGCAAGCAGCTCCGCCTTTACGCCTGCTTTCCTTCTCGCCCCGTGACAACGCAATGCATGCGCATTTGCGACAAATCAAAGCAGGAGGCGTACGCCATTAAACTGTAAACGCTTCCCAAGGTGTGAGTTGAACCCTCTCGTAAATCTAGGCTCCCTAAGCGATGTCATATTAAATTAACTTGTGGAGCCGACTCTCAATGCGGAGGGCAAGTTCGTCAGCTTCTTGCGCAGGGGTAGCGGTGACGTCAAAACGCCGAGCCCTGATTGGCTGATCGCGACCCCCTATCTGAGCGTCTTCTGCTCCTTCGCAACGTCGTCTGCTCGCAACGTCGTCTGCGTCTGTCTTACCTATCCTGCGACTTTCGGAAGTGCAGAGGCCAGATTCACGAAACGATCTTACGCCAAAAATGTGCGTAAGACAAAACGTGAGAACAAATTCGTATTCACGAAACGAAATTATCGTAAGTTTTGCGCAGGTTACGACGGAATCCTACGACAGCTCCGAAGCTGTCTTACGCACTTCTTACGATCAACTCAGCATGGCCGACAGCGTCGCTCAGTTAATTGGTCGTGACGACCAACGGACGTTTATTTTTGTACGTGCTCTTCTCACGCGTCCCGACTACAATCAGCAAGAAAAAAAGTAAAAAGGACTTGAAATAGACCACGACGAACAAGAACGCTGGATCCACAAACACCCGGGAAATGCTCCAACGGCCACGATTCCACTGACCCCGTCCAAGCGAGCTCGGCAGATAGGCCTAGCAGCGGCGCAGCGGTGCTCCGACGGTCCTTGGCCAAGACCGTCTGCCCACGACCGGCTGGCGTGCTGAATGGAATATGCCCGCACGAACTAAGAGGTCAATCTCTTCCTCTTGTCATCTCCTTGTTTTCCGAGGCAGCGGTGACTCTCGCCGGTGAAAAAGCGGTGGATCTCCGACAGACGCAGGAAAGGTAAAGCAGCCATCGCTTTGACTAGCAGACGTAAAGCAGACGACGTTAACTGCGCCGACCCGCCGACGCCGTTAAAGAGTGAGGAGTCTCGCCGCACACGAAAGGAGGGAAAAAGTATTTGGGAGGGAACTTGCGGACACTAGCACGCTCACTCTCGGTTCTTAGCAAACAAACCTCGGCGCCTCGGGACACCTCGCCAGTGAGTCCTTTGACTTCTCTCCTTGATGCGCGTCTGCTAGTTGTTAAAAACAACGTACCGCTCGATTTATTTCGTCTGCCCTCTCTAAAAGGCGAAGTCGAGCTCGCTCGTACGTAAAGACCTGCACTTCCGAAAGTCGCAGGAAAGGTAAGACAGACGCAGACGACGTTGCGAGCAGACGACGTTGCAAAGGAGCAGACGACGCTCAGATAGGGGGGTCGCGATCAGCCAATTAGGGCTCGGCGTTCTGACGTCACCGCTACTTCCTTTCTCATGCGCAGAAGACGAAAATGAGCCCACTTGCGAGGCGTATTGGCGCAGCGAGCACATGACGCACTTATGTGTGTTGAATAGCCCGGTCTGAACGCGCACAGTTTGAGCTGTGGACGCGGGAGGATCTACGATATGTTCTAGGCTGAATATCCGCTTACTTCCGTTGCTTCTGAGTACATGCGGTATGACATGTGAAATAAATATCTTTATTTTATCAGCTTAAATAAAATGCGCGTGTAAAATGTCAGTCCTTCCAACACCGGCGAAAGATTCGCAAGGAGACAAAGTTACTACCAAAAATGTGAGTCATCGAATTTCTGACGATCGATAGCCTCGCAACCGGTTGTTCAGGCAGAAAGCAGCTCGCACTGTTCAAATATCGGTATTCACCCCAGACAAGAAATGGTGCGAACGTCGACTCTAATCGGACACTACAACGGGTAGGTTCGACGTCGACAATGAGAGCATCTGAAAAGTTACCGCATTTGCTCGAGTACAACTAGCAACACCATTTCCGTTACGTAACCTTTGTACTTTAAACTTTAGCACAGCATGCGGATTGCCAATCATTGCTGTCACAGTAACGCTCTCAGGGATGTGACACGGAGCCTAAAGTTTCGGATTCCAAGAATCCAGCGCAGCTCGCATTGCATAGTAGAGAACATTTTTGTTACGTGCCGTTCACTAGGCTCATTCGGCGCGCAGCAAGGATTGACTAGCCACGTGACGCAGACGCGCGGGTCATATTAATAAACAGTTGAATTTGCATAATACTTGAGCAAACACAATATTTCAGCCACGCCGTTGTGCCACGTGCGAAGCACGATATATGTACAAGAGCATATATATATATAGAGAGAAAAAGGCTTTATAAGGAAAGCCACAAGCATTGAGTCACACAATTAACAAAAGGGACAATAATAAACTACCCCTTAAGATAAACATAGTCAGTATACTGAGTTTTTTGTGTGATACATTGATTTATTCACCTTCCCCCCTAACGCACCTGCAGAGTGATTCCCTGCCCCCCCTCCAACACACCCACAGGGTGAGTTTCCCCCCTCCTCCTCCCTCCCGCCCCTGTCGCTCCCTCGGCCGCTGTCGCCCCCTCCGCCCCTTCCCAAAATTTGTAACATCTCCCCAGACTGGCCATGCTGGATTAAACCCCGCAGTGATAGGTCAAAGCAAAATACATTTCACTGACAGTGAGTCATTCCTAGATATCGAGTTCACGTATCAGGTCTATGGCCTGCAGCTGGAAACTACGCCGTTATTTGTGGTATCAGCTCAGTCGCCATCATCCGTACAATCACAAAAGGCGCGTGCGTAAACAGTCTGCTGCAAGAGATTACCGCATTGCTGCATGCACGCTAACGACCAGTGAGGTCTCTCAGCGATCGAGGTGGTTCATACACCCGGACTGACGCAAACGATGGCAACCTTCCACTCGCGACTATTTCCCCCTTGCCTTCTTTTGACGATCCTCTCCCGACCGGTAGAAATACGGACGTCGGCCCACGCGCCTTTCACTCTCTCTGAAGACCCGCTGCGAAGTCCTGCCGAAGGTTCTGTTTTCGTTAGGTCGCCGTCCTTGGCTGACCGTCACTTGTATTGCGCATCGCTTTGAAGGACTCGGATACCGCTGCGCAAAGCACGCGTTTCCTCCGAGGTTTTGAATTCCGCTGGGTGTGTTCAGCGGCCGCAAAGAAAAGTCCCAATTATCCAGCCAGCATGAAGCTACTCGGACCACTGGATTGGATTGTCTTGGTGATAACCGTCTTCGTCTTGCTTTACCTGTGAGTCGACATTGTTTCTTTTGCGCTTCTATGAATTAACAAATTATGGTTGAAGCATTTGAGAATATTTTGCGGGTCGGAGACGGGGCCGGGAATAACTGAGATATTGCATCATTAAGAATAAATGTTTACCTTACAATTGGGTGTCGGGAGTTATCGGCATAGTATCCATTAGAGTCACTGAACGCTTTTACACTCGAGCACCGAAATTCCCAAACTCTCTTTCCGGAGCGCGAGGCGGCGCCGCAAACCGACGGCTGCTAAGCGACTGCGATCAGCGTAGGAAAGTTTTCACTCAAAGGGTGTGTTGGTTTTATGTGGTATGTCAACTTTCATATAAAAGAATATAAAAGGATATATCCCTTGATATCCCTCATAAAGGAATATAAAGGGTACTTTAAGGCTGCGGGAAGTTAATCACCCCCAATGGTCGCTTGGTGTCTTGGCTGTAGATAAAAGGTTTTGCCATTGCAGTAAATAAGAGGTATCATTAGATTCATAAAGAGACATGTTGTGTACTTTACAAGTATGAAAGAAATATTTCCAGCGAAGAGGCAAGCCGTCCAAAAAAGTTTAATATATATATTTTTATTTTTATGGAATACTATTCAGATACAGCCGATTTAATACTAAAGCAAATCGCCGCCCTTCTTTGTGTACGTCAGGCGAGAAATGCTCGGTTTCTTAGTGCCGACTGAAATAACTCGTATATATTTGACCTTGTGACACATCTTCTGTCCCCAGTAACCATTGAGGTTTTGCTTAATAAACTTGCGTTGCGAATAAATTTTATACAATCCTATGATAACTCGGACAATTGCTTTTTTGTACACAAAAGCTGGCGTGCACCACTACCCAGTTGCATCAATGAGTTACGATTGTTAGAGTTGATTATAGATGTGCTGATCGATAGTGCACTGGTGACGGGCTAGTACTTTTACAGAAACCTCTGCGAAAGCGAAGTCGCCCAAGGTACTTTCCATCCTTACGTGACAGAAAAGTAGTGAGGGCGCTTGTATATTTGACGAAAACAAAAACCAGACGGCGATTAGACCACGCAGCGGCGCTCGAGGACTTCAAAGGGATTTTGTCACCAGCCATTATGACACGACGGCGCGTGTTGGCACAAGCCAAGTGTCGTATATAGTATTTGGCGCAGAAATACGTGAATGGTGCTGCCTTGAAACTGGAAAGTGCGGAAGAGAGTGAGTCCCCCTGAATGATTGAAAGAGATGGGAAGTTTGTAGGTCGTCCAATTTGAGTTGGCACGTCGGCGCAATTTCACTTACCTCTTCCCTCTTTTTGTTTCTGACATGAGTTTAGTTGGCCTGCATAAAACGAGCTTAGCTGCCCTGCATAAATATTTTTTTATTAGTGTGGTCTTGATATATTTTAGACAGAAGGCAACTTGCTCCGCTGATGGCGAAATGCAAAAAAAAAAAAAGCGCGACTGGGGATACAGGTGTGGGTATGCAGGTACAGTGGTGTCTCGATAGTATAGACACCTCCGTTCCCGCAAAAAAAAAAGCGTCTATAATATCAGTTTTTTATAATAGCGAGACGAAAATGCACGTATCCTTCCAAGTTTGTCCTCGAAAATGGTGCCCATATAGCGGGATACCCATATTAACGGGGCCCATATTAACGAGACTTGACTGTACGAACATGTTGTCGATTAGGCCTTTGTTTTCCAACTCTCATGACAGGTACGCCACGAGAAAGAAGAATTATTGGAAGAATCAGAACGTTGTTTATGAGAAGCTATCTCTGATTTTTGGACCTGCAAGTCGAATTTTGTTTCATGTAAGTTTCATAAGCAAACTATTTTTTTTTTTTTGTAAAACGTTTGAGACTAACATTACGTTGGAACATTCTGTTTTGATTGTCAACAGTGCGGTTTGTCTTTAAAAGGACATCAAGAGTTTCGACAAGTGATGTACATGTCAAGATCAAAACAAAGAAGCGATTGTCAATTGTATGATGTAACTCACGTAATCTTGCGCGATTACTGCGAAGCACCACGCCGGCGTGCACAACTGTGCGCTTGTTTCTTTGTGGCTCTTTTATTTTTATGAAAAGAAATAAATGATAATTTGCGTCGATGGGACGTTTAGTAATGAGAAGGGGAAGCATTAGAGCCTTATTTTATAAAGTAATTACAGCTTTCAGTGACAACCAAATGATCCCACGTAAAAGGGATATATTATGAACCATTGTACTTCAGAGCCTGGGTCGAAATTTGAACGGCTTCCGGGCTGACAAAAGTAACCAACGTGACTTATTATAGTTATATATTGAGGTGGTCCCATGCTGCAATACCTTTATGTTATCCTTCTCAGTATGCGCTGCCGCTTGTTGCAATGTTTAAACAAAATATGTGTGCGATTTCATTACTGTTTTTGTCTATGCGTTTCCAAACGAGAAGTTCAGGTTTTATATACTTGACAAGGGAAAACGCTATCTAAATAAATAAATATATAACATCCACTTTTGAAACATGCATCTTTCTTCAACAGCCATTGCACGAAACAGATGAGAAGAGATACAAGAAACATGGAAAACTTTTCGGGTAAGCTTTACTAAAACGATCCTATATATATATATATATATATATATATATATATATATATATATATATATATATATATATATATATATTATATATATATATATATAGTTCATGTATTCGTGTAGCTCATTCCTTCGATATTTGCTTTCAGAATATTCGAAGGCGGGAAGCCATCTCTGGTAGTCGCTGAACCAGATTTGGTCAAGTTGATTCTCGTCAAAGATTTTCAAGCCCTGCCAAATAGGAGAGTATGTATAGCACTTTATCCTACATTATCAAAAACATCAAGTTGTTCAAACTCAAGGCTATTTCAATTGTCACTGCTTAATTAAATACAACTATATAATATTTCAACCATATTTTACTTCTCATTTTTATATACGTTTGTCATCGCCATGTCCTCTTTTGTAGGAAGTCTTTTCGTGGCCAAAAATTTAATATTTTATGTTAGTGGCGATAGCTAATTTAGCCTTAACTAAAAACCAAAAAGAAGAGGTAGGAAACTTAGGAAGATTTAGACACACTTTAAATTACGCTCATTGTTCATACCGTCTTTTTTTTTTTTTTTTGCAGTGTAATGTTGTTGTTTTTTGTGTTTTTTTTAAATTAGTTGTTTCGATGATGAGAGGCTGTCGGTATCTTTGTAATGAGGATCAGAGCAATAAATGATTAGAGACCAGGAATAATTTTCAGCACACTTTGTGGTGGGGTTAAATATTTACTGCAATAGCTAAATGTGTCACTGACATTAGTTATTTACACGCCTATCGTAGTCGTGACTCTTATGGATTGTTGTAAAGGTCTGACACCATCCTCCAGACACTAGATATGTGCGCATAGAAAACCACAATTTTTTACATAAAATAACTATCATTTGACTTTCAGCAGTTTTGCCCGAACACTGTGAGTTGTGAGATATTTTAATTCTTCGTTGGTCCTTCTGATGAATGCAGCCAATTAAGCTATTCGATCCACTGCTGGACAACATGATGAACATTGCCCAAGTGGAACAGTGGAGAAAAATTCGCCCATCTGCTAGTCCAGCGTTTTCGACTGGAAAGCTTCGGAAGGTGAATTTGTTTGCTTCATTAGACGTATTTACGTTATTTAGGTAATTGATCATTAAAGCGCCTCCAACAAATCGGTGTATAGTACTCAACACCGACAAGAATCACTAAGAGCCTTGAGTTGTTGACATCACACAAGTTCAGTTTCCGTTTCGCCTACGATGACTGGCAACCAGTGTTTGCATCGGTATGCCGCCGGAGGGCGCGGGGTATCTCTGTGAACAGAGTATCAGGTTCGCTTTCAGAACAGAGAACCGACGCGCCCGCACCAAGACCACACGCTCATGTCACACTTGATCATGTGCTTCTAAATCAAATAAATAGTTTTACGCATCGGACAATTTCCACTACAGGGTTTCACATGCAGTCTGTGGATCGAGGTGATTAAAGTCACATCCCTGAATTAACCAGCTATAGTTGCTACTGTCACCGGAGACTGGAAGTTTCTCAATGACTTCCGACTTTCTGATATCTATATCTAAATGTGAATTTGTTTTTTATTATAATAATTTATTGACGCTTGCTTGACCGAGTTGGCAGCGCATGCGACTTCCACGTGGGAGAACCGATTTCAAATTCTACTAACCCTGTTTTTGATTTGACCGTTTACTTGGTTCTCTGAAAACCTCCTAATGTATTCTTGGTAGTGTGCTCTAGCCTAGAAACCAAAATATTTTAGAACAGATAATATATTTTTCTTACGACATCCACTCCCCCTTCACTCGCCATCCTTGACAATATGTTATTCGATCGTAGATGAACGCTCTGATTGAAGACTGTGCCAAGGTGACAGCTGAGCATCTCAAGAAAGCAGCAAAGAACAATGAAGACGTCGATATTAAACAGTAAGCCTTAAATTGTCTTCAGAGGGAATTTTTTGTTTTTTGGTACAGAGACAAAATCATCTGACAACCGATCTAGAGAGGGAGGATCATATAAAGACGTGGCAGCTGCAGATATATTCAAGTCGACTGCAAAAATGCGTATATGTTTCTGTCTCGGAGCCTAATTTATATTTTTCGATCAAGCGGCATGTGTTAACCTACACGCTCAAGGGTTTATGAACTTCATTACAAGCTGTCCTTTCTATGTGTTTGAATTAGAGCGAACTAATGGGACGAGAAATTGTTAAAGTCCTAATGCAACAATGCTTCATACTTTTTTATATTTCAGGTTTTATGGCCATTACTCTCTGGATGTGATTGCGAGATGTGCATTCGGAACAAGGTTGGATTCTCACACGGACGTGACAAATGAATTTGTTACAAGAGCCAGGAAAGCTTTTTCTGGTGTTATAACATTGCCGATGATACTTTTCGGTAAGTTTCATATCGTTTCAAATACAGGTTCATACTGTTTACTGTGACTCCAGATATACCGCATTGACACAATCTAATTAAACTTGTTTTTACAGCTTTGTTTCCGGCTATATTCAATTGGCTCAAGATCAAACCGTTCAACTCGGATACATTCGTTTACTTTAAGAACGTATGTCAGAACATCATCAAGAACCGGCAACAGGAAAGCAATGTACGTTTCATTTTCAACGGCCCAAAAAGCAAGTAAAAATCTAAAGAGTGGCGCGGATTGACAAAAATAATTTTGCTAATTTTCTAGCGACAAGAGGACTTTTTGCAGCTCATGATGGACGCACAACAAACTGGAATTGCGACAGCAGCTACAGAGAATGTCCAGGAAACCGATACCCAACTTTTCAATCTCGATTCAGAGGTCAAACCAGACAGTTCCTTCTCAGTGAAAGGCACGTTGAAGTTTTTATCCTGCTTATTAAGAATCGCAGAAATATAATATGTTTATTGCTTTGGTTTTCTGCTTATTGCTATTTGCGAAAGAGCTAACTGATTTGAAATATGTCTCGTTTCAGCCCTAACGGAAGATGAAGCAATGGCGCAGTGCGTTCTGTTTTTCCTCGCTGGCCAGGACACAACGTCTTCTGTCATTGCGCATGCCATGTACATGCTTGCTCTGAATCCTGAAATTCAAGCTAAACTCAGAGAAGAAGCGGATGAGTGTTTTGCTACACATGTAAGACTTATTAACGTAAAGAGTATTAAGAAATGTCGGTAAAAAAAATGCTTTTCCTTCGACGAGTATCTGCAACTTTTTAGATAAGTGTAAAATTCGCACAATGATGGGAAACATAATTTTCTTCCGTAGTCTAATGTTAACATTGGCTGAAATTCCCCTATCACATCAAGCGTATTGCACTGCATCAAGTGAATGTGTGAAAACACGTGTGTCACAAACCGTCAAGCCAAAAGCAGAAACTAACAGTGTTACTGATAAGTTACGGAAGTATAACAGTAACATTATTGGCACTCGATCAATGTTAGGAATATATCCCTGATTTTACAAGCATTTTCTTTACACTATCGAATAAGGCAGAGTTTAAAACGCAGTTTTTAAAGACAGGAAGTGTAGCCTCCTCTGGAAGCACAGAAAAAAGCGCTTATTGGTATCTCACAGCAATGGTGATATTCTTAGAACGTTTTTATAATATTATTACTATAAATATTCTTTATATTTTGTGCCCACAAACAACTTTACATTAATCATGACAAAATTAATCAGCTGCGGTGGTACATCGAGTAAGACGCGCGCTCAAGGCGCTTAGATTTATATTGTTGCTTTCACCACTGTCTTGGTCGCATCCGCACCTTCGTTTAGTCCTCTCCGCAATTATGCATTACGCAGGCAATTATTTTGAAGTCTGCCAAGCTTCAAAAGTAAAACATACTGTGAATTCGTTATAAGGAATTTCAGTGAGACTCCAAGTCTTCGTAAAATACACACATTGTACAAGCTTGGTTAATCAACAATCCGTGATTATTTTGGGGTGATTTGTGCAGGGAAAAGAGCCCCCTTTGGATGTGATCTCAAAGCTTCCATATATTCACGGAGTTGTCTCCGAAGCCCTGCGAATGTTCCCTCCTGCGCCAAGGTATGTGATCAGACTTGCTGCACCAATTTGTATGCTTGATTTTGAGCTCAATATGAGAACTGACATGTATTTGTTTTATTTCATATATTTTTTAACAGAATTGAACGTTCTGCTATCGAAGACTACGTTCTCGGTGACACAAAAATCAAAATTCCGAAAGGATGCGTGATTGCGGTTCCTGTTTTTGCCATGCATTACGACCCAGAGTACTTCCCTGATCCCCACGCATTTGTTCCAGAAAGGTGAGAATAGCAGCCTATCGCACATTCTACGCTTTAAAGATCGAGGGTAAATATAAATTGCCTTAATGTTACCGCTAGGACTGCATTGGATGTGCAACATCCGCTTGCTTTTCGTAAAGACAGACTGAAATATAGCCAAATATAACTGCGTTGCTCTATGAAATCTGAATTATTTTATTTTATTTTTGACTTTGCCTATACTTCTTTCTCCTCGCATGCGGGAGCGAAAATTATTTTTATGGGTTGATCCGGAGCGACTTTAAAATTGAGAAAAGAGCTTGCCCTCCAATATTTTTATGTGTTTTATGATATACCCTTATCGCTTTTCATAACGTGCCACACGCGTGAACGCATTCTCAAAATACGTCGAACTTTTCTAAAACGCGTCGGTTGAATTTATTGTTCAGCGTAAACTGAATTCATAGAAGAGAGCTTTGTCAAGTTCAAGATTTTAGACATTCCTTGTTCATGCGAAGGCGTTGGGATGATAGGCTTAATACTTTAACCTTTATTTGAAGCCCTTTCAATAAGTGATCCTATGACCGACCTACTGATATAGTGGGGGGAAAAAGCGCGTCACAAGGGCATGGCCTAGATTATGCTAGATTTCCTTAAGGGCTTTAACACTGAGATATTAAAAAGAGTCACTCGGTATGAAGAAACTATTCTTCCGGATGACGTTCACGTCGCGACGGATGTTAAGGCGCGAGTCTGCCGTAATAACTATGCGGAACGCTAGTTCGTCTTCTTCTTGCACAGGGGTTGCGATGATGTCAGAACGCCGTGCTCTTATCGGCTGATTAAAAAACAAAAAAAAATGAAAGCCGTTTACAACTCCCTGTAACGCCGAATTGGAGCGCAGTTCTTGAGGAGGAGGAGGGAAGGTTACTGAGGGGAAGGTATACCCCTCCTTTCTCCTCCTTCACTCATGGGGGTCACGTGACCTCGGGGGGGGGGGGAGGGGGGGGTCACGTGACTTGGGTGGTCACGTGACCTCTGGGGGGGGGGGGTCACGTGTCCTTACGGTTACGCCGACGGCGACGCCGACGCCGCTCAAGCCGGAAACGGGCGCCTAAGAGCTGCGCTCTAAAATTTGGCAGAGACACTTAAGATTGCTCACGTGTGGGAATGCGAAAGTGTGACGCATGCACTAGGCACAGCCTTAGTCAGCCGGAGCCGTGGAGCCGCCATGGCATCGGCGAAGCGTGCTCGTCTCGCGGGCAGATTGATACTTTAGACCCATGTTGCGGATAAAAAAAACAGGACGCGGGATGGCCAAAAAAACGTGCCTTTCGTGTAAGGCTCGTCAAATTATGAGGCGCTGGAGAAATTCAGCCTTCTGCGTTAAGTCCTTATTTCGAACTCTTTTGTTCGCCTTCCGCCCATTGAAAAGCATGCGGGAAGGGCCTTAGAACGCACCTGGTATCGCTGCGCCGCAGCGTTCTTCCGCACGTCTGCTTTCCTCGCCGTCACCATGGCAACGAACGCCGAATGAATGGAAGCACGCACGGTACCGCCGCGTGAAGCCAGCAACAGCTGACGCCATTTTACGAACGCCGTTTGCTAGTCAAAGCCGAACGCGGTATGTCAGATCAACCGCCTCCGCCGGTGCTCGATCAACCGCCTCCGCCGGTGCTCGATCGCCGTCGGCGATCGAGCACCGGCGGAGGCGGTTGATCTGACATACCGCGTTCGGCTTTGGCTAGCAAACGGCGTTCGTAAAATGGCGTCAGCTGTTGCTGGCTTCACGCGGCGGTACCGTGCGTGCTTCCATTCATTCGGCGTTCGTTGCCATGGTGACGGCGAGGAAAGCAGACGTGCGGAAGAACGCTGCGGCGCAGCGATACCAGGTGCGTTCAAAGGCCCTTCCCGCATGCTTTTCAATGGGAGGAAGGCGAACAAAAGAGTTCGAAATAAGGACTTAACGCAGAAGGCTGAATTTCTCCAGCGCCTCATAATTTGACGAGCCTTACACGAAAAGCACGTTTTTTTGGCCATCCCGCGTCCTGTTTTTTTTATTCGCAACATGGGTCTAAAGTATCAATCAGCCGTCTCGCGCCCCGGAGGCCCGGGCTCGATTCCCACCCGGACCGAAATGTCCGAAAGTTTTTTTTCGAAGTCGCTAATTTACTTTGTTTTCACTTGTTTTCGCTATTTATGCTGCACCTCCAGCAGTTCGGGTGGCTACTTAGCAACGATGACGCCGTTGCTATGGAGCCACATGACGCGTTGCAACCAATGGGAGTTTGGGTCCCGTTTCGCTCAGGGGAATTTAGGTGCCGTTTATCGCCGCTACAGACAACGCAATTGGCTGCTTCAGGCTCAGATAACGCCGGATCGCTCCATGAGCCATTTAATGTTTATGCATTAACAATCGTGGGTAGACCTCAAGGCATCTTGCATTGGGGTATACCCACTGTCCTTTCAATGAAAACCAGTCGGAAATCGACGTCGTTTTGACGTCCCCCGAACCCCTGCGCAAGAAGCAGACGACTTGCTCTCCGAATAGTCACTCACAGCTGCGGTTTCTGGAATGCGTCTTTCACCGGTGTGCTTAGCGTCCTATACAGCCCGTGCATCGGAAATTCTTCCTAAGTGGCAAATGACGTCACAAAAGTCGGGGTGTCATGCTGCGCGCATGTTGCGATCCTGGCGGTTGGTCGTAGAAGTTCCGGTAAAAAGGTAGGAGCAAACGCCAGTGTCGCTGTTGTCGCTGTGTCCCAACTCCTGACTGCCGAAGCTTCCGTGGACTGTCCACCTGGAGAGCGACCCCCAGCGAAACAGGCGTCTGCCGCATCCACCACTGCGGCTGTGACACCGCCAGGATCGCGGCCGGCAACAGCGTGACACTTGCATGACGTCATCAACCGGAAATCGAGGGACCATTTTTTTTTTTTTTTTGACGCGGTAAACAGGTTAGTCGGAGTCTCGTTCCGGCCACCGTACTGACAACTTAAGAAATGCAAGGCGTGATGAGTCTCGAGAATCTTATTATCGCTTCGCAGCCAATGAGATTGCGTCATCAGCTGATAAGGACGCCAAAGGACGAATCACGAAAGCGTGGTCATAATAGGATTCGGCCTATCTTCCTTAGCATCGACAATAGAGAGCTTATTTTTTCGCCCAGTTAATTTAGTTAGTATGCACTTTAGTTGCACAACAAATATGATACTTGTAACCAGTCGTAAGAAAGGCCATAGTTGAGATTACATTTTCGAAACCTAAATTGTTCTTCGTTCGTCAATTGGCAGATACAAACTGTCAAATGTCCGATATACCCCAATAAGATGCGCTAAAATTGGAAGAAATCTTGCTCTGAAAACATGCCACATGGCACGCTTAATAAAAGCACCTGAGAGCGAGTGACTGGTCGGAAGTCGTGTTCGGTTCGACAAACACTATTTCAACAAACAGCATTTCGACAAGCAAGGACATTTGCGTTACGCCGCGAAATTGCAATGTCATGCTTGATGTACTACCGCGGACAATATCAGCTCAAAGAGCCGTCTATTCTTTGGCTTCCTGTCAGCTTTGAAATTGGCTTTGGTCCAGACGTGCATTGGAATGCAAAGATTAAGACTCAACGTTTGAGTTTAGACAATATAAGATGTAATAAAGTGTGTGGGAACTGTAGGTGTACAAAGTGTTCTGGGGCCCTAATCTGGAAATTTGGCGAAAACGTCGGCTAGAAAGCTGGCAGCGGTGATTGGCTGACGCCGGACTTGACATTCGCGCCGGCCAATCATAGCCGCCGAATTCGTCGCCGACTTTTTCTCCAACTGTCCAGATTAGGACCCCACATCGAATGTTTCCGCTCGTAATGTCAGGAAGTCTTGCCTGGACCCTCCCGGCATTCCGTGTTCAACAAATCAATATAAATGTAAAAAAAAAAAAAAAAAACAACTTGCGGGGGTAAGTTTGTGGACGTTAGGTTGGCGCCCATGGAAAGTAGCTTTTCGCGCACCTCATGATGATGATGATTTTTTTGTTCGTAAAATCCCGCGGTGCCAAGAAAGCTTACTGGCTATGCATTGATTGTACTGAATACACATGAAAGAATGGTAGCAAAACAGATAAGCTCCTGTCAAACATACTCGCCTCGCGCCCATATCTTGAGGCAAAAGAACAAAGTGGATATTTAAAAACTTCATTCGCTGTAAATGACTTTCAACCACACCTAAGACAAAAAATAAAGTGGTCTGATAAAGTTGCAGACATAACTTTATCAAACCACTTCATCAAATAACTTTATCAAATCAGTCTAATTATAAAGTTGAAAAAATAAAAAAATAGTTTGATAAATCGGGAAGACGCTCAGATCAATTTATAGACACAGTATTCATCAGAGACGTGCAATTTAGGTTTGTGACATTTTATTTCCACCTTTGAATAATGACGGAACAAATGTAAAACAGAAATGAATACATCATGGCGCTGCATAACTGTTGTTTTTGTTTGTTTGTTTTTTCGCTGAAGCGAATTTATCTACAACGTCATCGCAGTAAGTTTGCTCGCTTTCCTCCCTTTCTCCACGTAAGAGAGCGAGATTATGGAAGCTCAAAGTGCGACAGTATTAATTTCAACTTGCTTAAAATTTCGCCGCTCGGGTAGACCGGCAGACAGCTTTCGGAACGCGGGGCCCTTTGTTTGATCGTGGCTTTCTCGTCGGGCACTCGTCGCCGACCCGGCGCCACCATCATGTGTCGCCCGGGGAAGGTGGGGCCCGTGCCATACCCTAGGTGCCACTCACTCTAAAAAAAGTCCGTGCGTCTGCTTTCACGCACAACACTCGCAGAGGCAATCACCGCAACTTACGAAGGCAGCTCAGCGAATGACGATGCCAAAACATATGTTTAGACCAAAAAACGCAGTCTGAGTTGTGACATTAAGCAATGCAAAAAGTCACACTTGCATTGCTTAATGTCACAACTCAGACTGCGGTTTTTGGTCTAAAAAAATATTTCGGCATCGTCATTTGCTGTGCTGCCTCCGTAAGTTGCGGTAATTGGCTCTCCGAGTGTTGTGCGTGAAAGCAGACGCACGGGCTTTTTTTAGAGTGCTGGCGCAGGAGAAGCGGTAAAGACCACCGCAACGCTTCAAACGGGCTTGCTACGCACACGCGCTCGTGATGTGAAAGCGTAGTTCAATACAAGATGGTCGCAATTGTTGCATCATATTCGCTCGAACCTATGGCGAAACGAAGTATAGCCGTATATGGCCGATTCACACGACGAACTGATCCACGGACGGATTAATCACGTGACGACATGTCCGCGGTTCGTCCGTCTCCCAAGAGCATCCACACGAGGGAGACGACGAGCAGACGCCAGCGAGGACCGAACCTGTTCGCCCCCCCACAGTGCCGCGAAACTCCAACATCGCACCGTGGCACCATTGTACAAGAGAAAAATCGATGTTTGCTACCGCGATAATGAATCGTACGCCGCTGTTACGTACAAATCGAGACAAAACACAGTGATAGGCTTCGCGCGAAGCGCCACTAGCTTTAGTAACCCAAACCATGAGAGTGACACAGGCATGGCCCTGCTCGAGAAGGGTTCCGCGTAGAAACGATGAAGCTCTGGGCTCGCGGAGAGGTGTTTGAAGATGCCTTCTCGCACCCCGCGCTCATGCACAACACTCAAGTACACCACAGCCACAAGATAGGTCTTGCTCGGTGAAATCCTGATTGGACGTGCAAGAATTATCGCGGCGTGCTAGACGAGTTTTGACGGGACCTTCTTGACACGGACCCGGAGGAGTGCCGGAACCTGCGTCGCGTCAGCCGGACGAAGTTTCTGCGGTTTCTTTCACGCGTGGAACCAAGAATCACGCGACAAAATGAACCACCGAACGCACAAAACACAACGATGTGCCATTTTTGTTTTAATCGTCCAGAAACAGAACACCATGTGCCGTTGCCAGACTAAACGCTTTTCAAGTCAATCTCCCGCCAAAATACCGCGAGTGAAAAAGGCGCTCAACTTTATCAGTTCGCGCGTCCGCGGACGAGGCGCGGATCGCAGGAATCGGTGACGTGGCGGTCACGTGGTACACGGTCCGCGGACGAAAATCGCGTTTCGGTCCGTCGTGTGAATCGGCAAATAGCAGCGGCGTGATAAGTCTTGGTCGATCGATCCAAGCAGAGGCACCACACTCTGACGTCTCTTCAAGTGACTGTCTTTCACAGTTTTTTTTCCTTTTCCATTTTGGCATGGACGTCCCTATAGAGTCTATTCACATGACGTCAGACCGCCTTTTAATGTCGAGTCACTACACACAAGCATGGCCGCCGAAGGCCATAGCGGTTTGCCGATAGGCGAGTTTGCTTTGCCTTCTTTTATTTTTCACCAAGCTCACGAATAAAAGTTCCGCTTTATCGCTCGGCGGCCATGTTTGTGGGTGATGACTCAGCAAGTGAATAGACCCTATACTTAGTTTCACCTTACGTCAAGACAGGTTGACGCTAAAAGCCAATGGGACCATTCAAACAAAGTGCAACGTCATTGTGTTGGTCGGCCGTCGTATACGTGTTCTATCCTCGCTGAACCAATCATGCACAGAAAAGGTCCAGTGACTTGTGCTTTCACCTTTTTTAATTGGTCCCATCACTCGTAGCGTCGGCTGCGTCTGGAAGTATTGACGCAGTATAGACAACCTACCTTTTGTTTTTTCTGTATCATCAACGACAGATTCAGCACCGAGAACGTGGCTTCCATTCGTCCTTACACCTACCTTCCGTTTGGGGCGGGACCCCGAAATTGCATTGGAATGAGATTCGCTCTGCAGGCAGTCAAGCTCTGTATTCTGCATTCCGTCCACAGTGTTGAGTTTGTCCGCACTGAGAAAACAAAAGTACGTACGCACTCATGTTGCGCGCACTGCAACAGATCGTACCGGTTTCCCCGAATATTGAACAATCATCTTTATTCGTGCAGGTGCCCCTGGAGTTCTGCAAGGGATTTGGAATTCTCAACGCCAAGGACGTCACCGTCGGGATTCGAGAGCGATCACAGTGACGATGTTGCCTGATTACCCAGTAGTAGATCTGTAATGATCACGCTATTAGTGAAGCGCGACCAAATATATTTAAACACGTAAGCTGTCGACGAGTGTGCATCCCACCCCCCCCCCCCTCCCCTTTTTTCCCCCTTATCATAATGGGACTCACGTGCGCTTACACTCTTCTTACTTTAATTGTTACCGTTCTTAAACGTGTGCCTAGGTGCAACACTTCATAGATAGCAAAAGGGTAGTGCTGAATTTTCGTCGTCATCTAAAGAATACCCACGTGGCGCACACACCGCACACGAGTGCAGCGTCAGCGTTTGACCAACACTCGTGTTCAGTCAGCAAGAACACGAGCCTGAGCCGGGCTCTGATGCAACCCTTCATTTTGTGCCCTGCGTTGGTCTTCTGTAGCTGACGCCGAGGTCTTATCACTACTGATTTGTTATCTAGAAGAGGGCTCAAAGTAACAGTTGTGAGAGTGCTTGCCCACGCTATATGATAAAGTTAGCTTCTTAAGTTGAACTGCGCACATGCACATTGGTGTAAACTCTCGGTTGTGACTTGTGAGGCCGTCAGCATACGATGGATGGCCTGGGGAGATTATGTATTCTAGCAAGATTTCGTGTGGTTGAATGCATTGTAGTGTGACTTTATTTATTGATAGCATTTGATAGGACGAATAGTACGGGTTCGTTGTAATGGGTTTCTCATGACGGTGTAGTCTCATACATTTATGTGTGTTAAGCATTGCGTCCGATTCCAATACATTGTTCAATAAATAATTGAAATTTTATAATGTACTACAGTTTTGAATGAATAAAATGTGAAATATTTTGACGCGCGGATTGCCATGACGTGTCATGTGCTTTGGACTTGTAGTGTCTTGGTTTATTGGGTCGAATGAAGTGCCAAACTTGACGTGACTCAATCTTAGGGTGTTGGTGTTATTTTGAATTCCACTAACTTTGCTGTAATTAAAGATGGGAGATGTTTCCTTATGGCCTATTTATTAGTTTAGTTACGAATTATTTTAAGAACAGATTTCGGTTTTCTTTTAATACGAACACTATCCTCTCTAAAATCGGTAAATAAAAAAACAAAAAATAAACTTAAGCCGAACGTGTGAGATGCAGCAATTCAAATATCTTTCCTTTAGATGTATATACGAAGTCTACAGCATTTGCGGTGTGACCACATTCCCGGGGGTCTCGTTTGTGACCTTTGGAATTTGTTCATGTTAAGGTGAGGTGAATTACTGCGTCGGTAGCATCGATGCCGTCTGGGTAGCAAAATAGGCCTGTTGTAGTTCTCTATGTTTGAGCAGCTCCCCAGGCGAGCAACATGAATTATTTCGAAGTCGCGTTTCGATTGTGCTTCATTAAGTTCCTCAAAGTTTCTTACAATGCTACAAAAAAAAAAAAAAAAACTGCAAGAATTACATTCTTATTGTTTTGATAACGCTCTAGGACCGGGAGCTACACATTTTTTTTCAAACGCTTTGTTTTCAAGGAAGGATAGACGCTGCAACTCGCTTGTATATCACCGTGACTTGCACATAATCGGACGCTGTGGCGCTGCTTTTGTAATCGCGTCTTGCGAATGCTCAAGCGCTACTTAAGACCGGCATTACATGGTCCCGTTTGGCAGACTCACTCACGCTCCCTGTCCGAGAGAAACAGGCCTATTGCACGCTAACTTATTACTGACTGAATCCAGCAGGCTTCAAAATCTTTTATGTGCACTCCATGGTCGAGCCTCGAGAGTAGTCGAGACCTGAAGAAGCATGAAATAAAAGCCGATGGCGGGATGCAGTCGTTCTCATTAACTTATAAACAAATCAATTTGTGCTACCCACTGGGCTACGGGCGCGTCCACATGTACACCAGATTTTGTTTTTAATTTGTTTTGTTTTTACAGCACCCATAGTCACCAAGGAAGATTTTACAATTGTAAATGTAGTACATACGGAAGCTTGTTGCCTGATTTTTTTGTTCTTCAAGATCAAAATCTTCCCGATTCTGTCTACTACACTTTATTCTCCTCCTTCCTCCATTCTTTTTTCTCGCTTAACCTGTTGTAATAGTTTTAAGATACGTATACCGTGGCCTGTTGTAATTTATAAGCAGAAAGATTTTGTGCAAATTTCGCAATGCAAAAAGTTTAACAGATGAATTTTTTATACATTGACTGTGCCCGACAAACATTGAAGAACGAGCACTTGAAAGAAACAGCCGAAATCGAGGGAGAACTCAAAATCAAACAGTAAGTAAAAATATTTTTTCGATGATATATACATTAAATTTTAGTTCAATTTTTAATTCAAATTCATTGATCTTATAGTCGTGGAGAACGAGACAGGAAAAAAATGACTGCATCTCCACGTGGTGTATGATGTTGATTGGGGCGAAGCTCTGGTGGTGCTGATGATACTCATTTTATTGATCATAGGTAGTGCTGATATTGCTGATTTTTTTATTGCTCATAGGTAGTGCTGAGTTTCGGGTAGCGTTTCGACTTCATTATTACTGCTTTATGGTCGGTGAAATGTAGAGCCATGCATGCGAAGTTTAACGCGATTATATACGCATTTGACCGCAGCGCCCTCTCCTGTATAGACGTTGAGCGGCTACATGCAACGCTTCATCCATGACATCCCCCCCAGCTCTTGAGTTACTACCACATCTCAGAGCCCCCTACTCGTCCCGCAGTCGTGGCCGAGTGGTTAAGGCAATGCACTAGAAATCCATTGGGGTCTCCCCATACAGATTCGAATCCTGTTGACTGCGCAAACATTTTTTATTTTGTTTGTGAGCACGGACGCGGGACGGATGGACTGGACAAGGCTAGACCCTAAGGAGCTTCGCCCCTAAAAGGTTAAACAGCGTAACTTTATAAGTCTCTGCCTCCTATAAGACTACAGCTTCGTGAGCACGTAAATCAATCGAACTTAAACAAAATCAGACGCTGAAGAAGTGCAGAATAATAAATATTTACGAATACTAAAAACAAGCATTCACAATTCAGGGTTATTTTATAACGCATTGTTAGTGAAGTGTTGAATTATCTGACAGTTCGACAGGCAGTTCATGTAAAAAGTTATTTAATCGCTTCATTGATTCTATAATGTGACAGCGTAAGAAAACAATTGACAATTTCTAATTGATACGGGCAAACTGGACATGTAATTCTGATATGAGGAGGCGGATTTGTTTGGATAGTATTCATCAAGAGTGATAGTTGTTACAAACGGCCGAATGATTTTATTTTTCATAAAATAATAATAAAATAAAAAAAACAACTTTAAGATCGCTTTCCGTTCTGGGGTCCCTGTACTTACAGTGTTCTTAGTTACACGAAGGCTTTATCATCGCGCGCCAAGATTGGAAAATATAAACTTGTAAATTATTTAGTTCTTAACACAGGTGCATAAAAATAGCTCTCGGAGCGAAATTGGTAATGAACTGTTAATTGTTGCGCTGATATCCTACACTGTTAAGAGCACGGTCGGTTCAGTCTATTATGCAACAAGATGAAGAAGTCTATAACTCAAAACAAAAACGTCCAAAAATGATTTCTTTTTTGGAAGGGGGGGGGGGGGGGGTATTTACGTGACTTCGTAGTTTTGGTAGATGCTCTAAGCGCATGGTCAGAAGAAAACTTCTGACTAGGGGGAATGCACGTTGAACGCGCATAATCGTGCATTCTTCCCAAATCATGCGTTTGTTCATGGCACAAAATTAATGGGAGCTAGTTTTGACCATCCGCTGGGAACAACGTCCAACAACATGTTGTCTTCTGAATACCTTCCCTCCCTCCCCCCCCCCCCCCCCCTTAAAAACGTAAGTTATTCGTTTGATTGCGTCAAGAGCTAAAAATTAGCAATCACTTAAGCAGACATAGGTAGCCGGCTGCGCAGTTGTGCCAGGCATCTAATCAATTTGTACGGCAGGCTTTGGTGAGAATCTCACACATGTTTCTTCAATTTTGGCCTAAATAGTGTTGTACTGCCTAGCGTGGTCTAAGAGTGTTACTGCCGCTAGCCGATCACACTTGAGGAAGCTTAATGAATTAATGAGTTACATATTACGCTTCACTCTAAAGCACCGTTCACACACTTGCAACTGAGTACGACCGAGAGAGACGAGACCTGGTTTTTAAGCCTCTTCCGACGGCGTACGACTAGATGCGATGCTGTAGAGCAGGTATACGCCGTCGTAAGAGGCTTAAAAACCGGTCTTTTCTCTCTTAGTCGTACTCGGTTGCACGTGTGTGAACGGGCCTTAAGCCCGAGCGCAGCCGACGCTACAATACGTTTTTTTCCCCGTGCATACAGATATAGCGTTTTTCTTTCTTGTTTTGGTTTCTGGAAACCTATAGTCACAAAATTTAAGTATTATAAGTGCATTATGTAAAGACAGCTTTGTAAAGAGTTTCATTGCACTCACTTTATTGGCTGATTTATGTGGTTCATTCTTTTGTCCCCGTCTTTCGGCGCTTCCTTCCAGTCATGTACTACCAACTAGCCCAACTTAACATTCTGTTTCATTTTACCCTCGAACATCGCACGGTGACACCCTGTAGAACGAAATATGTTGCCTCTATGCCAACTTCAACCGCAATATGTAGGTGGATGACTGTGGTAGGGGGTACAAGTAGAACCTTCAGTGAATTTGACGACTCGTTTTTCGCACTGCAGTAGAATAAACGAGAAACTTCTGGAAATTGGAAAATAACACTTGGGATATTAAAGAGCATGTGCACGTCGGTGACAGAAACGAGGCTTCTGAATTTAGGTTTCACTTAGGTCCACCGAAGCTAGCGAGCGCTCCACGTCAACAAATGGACAGCGCTTTTGAATAAACCTCCATGTTTTCCAGTAGCCACGAGCAGATCGGATCAATCAGACAGCGACGAAATCGCACCATCATGGTGTGTGCTTCATGTTTCTGTACGTTCTATCATCGTTGAAACAATCATAAACAGAAAAAGCCGAGTGAATTGCACTTTTGACGCTGCTTCGCTCGTAGCCCCGTTCGCTCGTAGCGTCTGCTACGTCTGGACTAAGCTGACACGAAGCATAAGAGACCGAAATGCAAATCACACTTTCGTTTAGTCACTATTTGATTGGCCCTTCGACTCATAACATCGACCGCGCTCGGACCGAAGCTGAAACGAAGTATATCTGATTTTAATTCGAAACTCCAATATTCGTACACCCCTCCTTTTAATCAAAAAGAAGAATTAGAGATAAAAAACATGGCGCATAGAATTTTTCGTGTTTTTCTGGGGCAGCAGAAGTTACTTTATATTGGTGTTCCTCTGCGGTTCTCCCCCGCCGTTGTCACCCCCTCTTACCTCCCCAACTGCCTGTGCTATCCCTGTTACATGTGGAAGAGTAAACAGATCATCCTAATAAACCTATAGAAATTATTAGCTCTTTAAATAATTACGTAATTATGACGATATAAAATAAGGCTCGCGAAATCGGTTCGTATATGTTTTCCAGTATAGGTCATACATGCGCACAATGGAGAAATTAAGACGTGTAATGCAACCGCGCTCTTTTTATTATATTATTGAGGATGCTACAGTTCCGTTAATATTTCAACCAATTAGGTAAATCCACAATAAGAACAAGGCGTACATCGGATAGTCATAAGTTTTATTGATGGTGTGAGTGGAGTCAATATTTGTTTATAAAATTTATTTGCTAGAGTTACATTTCGGATGACTGCACAAAACCTGACTTGTATACAAAGCATCGAGGTTGGAAAAGGATCGACCTAATCGTGGCACCCCGTATCTCCGCAACTTCGAGAGCGTATCCTCGACTCCAGAGGGACTGATGCCACCCAGCTGCAAATACGTAACTTTCGGAAAGCCTGTCTTGTCTGTTTGTCTTCAATGTCCTCTCTTTCCTTATCGTAAACAAGGGCTCGCACCTGTCGAAAAGTGCATTGAAACGTACTGCGTCCTGGCGGCGAGGATGTGCAAAAAGGAGTATGGATTAAATGCACATCACTTGAGTCGTGAATAGTTTTGTCGCAAGGATGTAAACTAACTTTTCGTTTCATTCTAATGGGTTAAGCTTTCACTGCACTTTTGCAACCTGCATTTTTGTCGACTCAGCCTGCGAAGATATGTGTAGTTCGGGGAAGATGCATGGGCATGAGAACATGGCACTCGAAATAGCTTTGATATGCGGAAGCATCTGCGCCACCAGAACGGATAATTGGGCGGTTCTATCGAATTCTGCTCTCCACTCTCCAATAAAAAAAAAGCAAAAGTTATTAATTGAGCAGCTACATAGAATCACTTTGAATTAAAAAAAGCACCTGTGTCGGTTGAAAATCGAGAAACTAATTTCGAATGGCCACCAAACGGTAGTCTACCCTGCGATAGTATCTTCAAGTTATATAAACGTGGTGAACATTGATACATCAATAAAAATAATATCAGAACTTGAAATATCCTGGTACTCAAAACACCGGTTTATTCGGAATATAACAAATAGCCCTTCGTATTTTCTGATTGTTTTCTATACTCTTGTTGTTCGTAGAATGTTATTCTTAATGTGTTCACCGGACTGCGCTTGATTTGTTATAATGTTTTCAGTTGGTGGTCGCTGGGAATTTAATTATGCTTTAATGTTTGCAGTGCCTGCTGTTATGAAAGAGGCGATATAGGGGAGTTGGTTCCTAATAAGCAATATCAAAATAGCGCACACAAATGAGACGTTTACAAATCTCTGTAATACGAAACTAGAGCGCAGCTCTTGAAGAGGAAGAGGGGAGGGTACGGAGGGGAGTGTATGCTCCGCCTCCTCCTCCTCCGCACCCTCCCCTCTTCCTACCCTCCTCATGCTCATCCCTCCTCCTCCTTTCCTCCTTCCCTCTTCCTCCCACACTCTTAAAGAAAAGGGTACTGTAGTACCCTCCTTAAGGGGGTAACCGACTTGCACACAGGGCAACCCCTTTTGGAGGTATCGTTACCCCCTGCATCGAGGGTGCAAACTTACCCCCTGGGTTAGGGTGCAACATTGCCTCCTTTTGGAGGTAACCTTAGTTCCTTTTGGTGTTAAAAGTGCATCCTTTATGGGTCAGCCTTTACCTCCTTTAGGGGGGAATTTCAACCCTTTTGAGAGGTAAGACGACGTAATTGAGGGCGCTGCTTTTACCTCCTTTTGGAGGGAACTATAATCCACTTTGGGGTTGAATGCACACGATGAGGAAAACAGCTCAGAAATCGCGAACTACGAAGAACAAACACGACAGAAAAGTGCTGTCCTGTCATGTTTGTTCTTCGTAGTCCAGGCTTTCCGAGCTGTTTTCCCCATCATGTATAACAGCAACCAACTGGCCCAGTTCACCACCTTATTACAGGTTAAATGCACACTTGATGGAATCACTTTGGATTCACATGACAATGTTTTATTGTGGCTGTCACAAACAAAATGGCATAAAAATCAATGGCATGACTAGACATCTTATAAAAGTTCTAAGATGAAACCACTAAGCGCATTAAAGGCATCTGGAACAACACTTTCGGGGCTCTAGTCGTAGCTAAAGATGAACTAGAGGCAAAATGCAACCAGGACTGCCTCAGCAGGCGACGCGGCTTCGAGATCTCCCTCCACTGCCACATAGCTGGGCGCCTCAGGATTAGTTAGGCTTGAGCTGACAGCCACCGGGTAGATTGCACTGCCTGCCTGGAACCAAAAAAATGTGGAAATCATGTGATATGAAGTTGAAACATATCATCCCCAATTTGAAGAAATTGTGAAGAAATATTAGATTTTTCTAAGACGCATTTGGAGCATTTGATGGGCCACTGATTCCAGCATTATAAAGCATCGACCATACTTACCAGACGTGACCAGTTTAACTGTTGACTAACAACCACTGACTAAAATTATCACATGGCGGGTGGTAATCATAGATTAGTAAGCACTTTGTATTCACCGGTCATGTTTAAATTTGTCACCCCGATTTACTTAGGTGACTAACAAATCTTAGTCAAAGGGGTACAACTACTGTAGCAGGTTAGTATATACAAGTGCTGATTGTTGGGCGAGTTGGTATTGTACGTGAAAAAAAACATGATTGCGCTTTAAGACAAGGACAGAGGAAGAACATACACCACAGAGCGCTACACCACATTAGCTACTCAGCACCACAGCAGATCCCTATGACCGCCAACCCTAACTGCCGAACTTCGGAAAATATGCAAATATTTTTGCCGAAGTGCTCTGCCAGATAAAAATTGAATTTGTTTTATTTAGACATGAGAAGAACAGCACACAAGGACGAGAACACATAAAAAGAACACACCGAAAAAGACACACTCAAGCGCCTTGTGTGTCTTACTCTAATTTATTTACTCGAAGTATACCCTAAATTTTCTCTGGAAAATGAACGAACACCACACACACAAAGAAAATTTAAAAATCAAGAACCTCATTTCAATTGCCCAAATGCGAACAAGAACATCAAAATAATATATCTGACTACGCTTACCTGCAGTTGCGTCCAAGGTAGCAGGCATCCAGTACCCTCGACGAAATCACCCTACAACGTTGACGCAGTAGGAAAGAAATATATTCAACCAACTTCAAATAATGCAAACTTAGCCATCTGACTCGCCTATTGCATGATCAGCTTTTAAAAATGCCTGCTCACACGCAGAAAAAAAAAATGCCAAGACGATATACTTGCTAGTCTCTATGCCGGCAATAACTTAATGACCTTATTCAGTAATATACTACTATTAATGTTTGCGAAGCGCACGAATAATTTCTAACTGCCGAATGTCGAACTTCGGCAAATATGTAAATCTTTTTGCCGAAGTAAATTGCCAGATTAAAATTTAAAATTGAATCTATGTTTTATTTAGACATGAGAAGAACAGCACACAAGCACGAAAACACAAAAAATAACACCGAAAAAGACACACTCAAGCGCCTTGTGGGTCTTACTCTAATTTATTTACTCGAAGTATACACTCAATTTTCTCTCGGAAATGAACAAACAGCACACACACAAAATAAACATAAAGATCAAGAGCCCCATTTCAAGTGCACAAATGGGAACAAAAAAATCAAAATAAAATATTGCACTACGCTTACCTACAGTAAACAGTGTTAAGAACTGTCACGAGATGCGTCCAAAGTAGCAGGCATCCAGTACCTCGACGAAATCACCCTGCAACGTTGCCGCAGGACGAAAGAAATATATTCAATCAACTTCAAATAATGCAAACTTGAGCCATATCTAACTCGCCTACTGAATGATTACTTTTAAAAAAACCTGATCACACGCAAAAAAAAAAAAAGCCAAGACAACACTATAATTGCTAGTCTCTCTGCCGGCAACAACTTAATGACCTTATTCCGTAATATACTACTTTTAATGTTTGCGAAGCGCACGAATAATTTCTAACTGCCGAATGTCGAACTTCGGCAAATATGTAAATCTTTTTGCCGAAGTAATTTGCCAGATTAAAATTTAAAATTGAATCTATGTTTTATTTAGACATGAGAAGAACAGCACACAAGCACGAAAACACAAAAAATAACACAAAAAAAAGACAAACTCAAGCGCCTTGTGTGTCTTGCTCTAATTCATTTACTCGAAGTATACCCTCAATTTTCTCTCGGAAATGAACGAACAGCACACACACAAAACCAACATAAAAATCAAGAGCCCCATTTCAAGTGCAGAAACTGGAACAAGAAAATCAAAATAAAATATCGCACTTCGCTTACCTGCAGTAAGCAGTGTTAAGAACTGTCACGAGATGAGTCCAAGGTAGCAGGCATCCAGTACCCTCGACGAAATCACCCTACAACGTTGCCGCAGGACGAAAGAAATATATTCAATCAACTTCAAATAATGCAAACTTGAGTTATATCTAACTCGCCTACTGAATGATCAGAGTTTTAGAAATGCCTGATCACACGCAAAGAAAATGCCAAGACAATATAATTGCTAGCCCGCTGCCTGTAACAACTTCATGACCTTATTCCGTAATATAATACTATCAATGTTTGCGAAGCGCACGAATAATTAGCTCAGACATTTATATTCGGTATTTCAAGGTAACGTGACATTTTACCAAACTATTTATTAAACCTCGTTAAATTAAAAATTAAAAAAACAAAAAAACGTTGATATTAAGAATCAGTGTTTAACACTGATTTTTACAAATATCACCGACGTTGAGAATAAATCGCGCCGGTTGGCCGGTGCCGCCAATGAATGCCTGATCGACTACTGCTCTGCGGGGAAAAAACAAAATAAAACTAAAAACAACCACCTTATGAGATTTTCAAATATTTGATCAGATCCTCAATTTAACGTCCAACGCGACACACCAACGGCCCCAAAAAGAGAAAACCTCCTACCCCCTCACGCCTTAAACGTAGGCGACACCCGATTCAAAAGGCGTCTTTCCGCCCGGCTCGCCGAACCGCCGCTCTCCCCCTTCGTCCACCCGCACACACACCGGGAAAAGCTGCTGGCTAAGCCACTGGTTAGCGTATGTCAACCTTCTAAATGTGCGCTAGTGCAAGCGACAGTCATTCCTGTTCTTGCTCTTTATGAACTTCGATGGTCTAAACCATGTCTGCGTTCGCGCCACACACTAATTTTATCGAACGCTCGACGCCTTCAAACGTGCCAACATGTCCGCCAACCCTTTGTCTAAGGAAGACGGGGGTCGCCTTCCCGGGCGGTCATAACCGACGCCAACTGCCGACCGCGCAGAACATTTCCTTACCTGCATACGGTGCACACGACTTGGATCTTCGACTGAAGTCAATGCAGCGCTCTCGGTGACCTCGTAAGAAGAGACTGAACCGAACAGAACAATAAAGAACGTTCCTGCACCGGGACGCCTCCGTCGAACGTTCGAGAAGAAACACCAGTTATGCCGTCATGACCGGGCCAACCGGGCGCGTCGGCGGCGAAGGCGCGGACACTCTTCGGCCGGGCAGGCGCTCTCCCACGCATGCGCGAATAATCACGTGTCATACCAGGAGACCAATTAGCGAACTCGTTTGCGCCTTCCCACAGCCAATCGCAGCGCCCAGGCTTTGGCAGTGCAAAACAGGTGCACCCTCTGGGAGGTAATACATGCCGCCTTGGTGCCCCTTTGCGGCGAACTTCACCTGGTAGCACCGCATTCTTCGTGTTTGCTGCGCTTGAGGAGGTAACAAGCGGAGCGCTTCACCCCTGGGCGGGAGGAGGGTGGTAAAGGCGGTCTGTTACCTCCTTTTGGTCCCCTTTTTTCTAAGAGTGCAATGAATTTGTTCATGGGTGACGTGACACAAAGTTATGTGACGTGAATTTCCCTGCTAAATTTAGCGGGGAAACTGAATTGGTGTTTTTTCCCCGCTAAATTTAGCTGGGAAAATCACGTCACAGAACTTCGTGTCACGTCACCCATGAAAAAATTCCGTTTTCCACTAGATTTAGCGGGAAAATTGTCGTCACGTGACCTCAACACCAATTCAATTTTCCACTAAATTTAGCGCGGCAGTTACGCCGACGCCGACGCCGCGAAACGCGGAAACGGGCGCCTGAGAACCGCGCTCTAAAAACACAAAGACAAGTGAAAGAAGTACACAAGACGAGCATTGACTGACAAGAGAAATGTTATTGGAAGAGAAGGCCCAGCAACAACCAACGCAAAAAAACGCACAAAAGTACAAATAAGTAACAAACAAAAGAGCCTCCGACCACATGGACCCTGATTCAATACGTACTGAGAAACTTCACCTAAGTTTTGTGAAGAGCTAGAGATGTCTGTGGAATAGACAGATGTATATTTAACTTGGCTCCTGGCAATAATCGGAACGTTATCTAAGTCTGGATGACAAGGGTGTTGACTTTGCATTGTCCCCGTTGCTATTGTTATCCTGACCTTGATAGCATTCAGGGTATTGGAAGAAGGAAAGATGAAAGGAAAAAAAAATTCTAGAGGCCCTCGAGATATATGAAGAGTAGATAGCAGCATAAGCCAAACACCTCTATCTGCACAAAAATGAGATAGTTTCTTGTACTTCGTTTCAGCGTAAGTCCGCATGCAGCTGACACTAAGAGGTAATGAGAACAATCAAGCAGCTTTTTGTGGTAATGATTGGTTCAGCGATGATAGAGCACGTACAGAAACATGATGACCACCATGATGGTGCACGTTTGGGGATGTCTGATGGGTCCCATCAAATTGTAGCGCTGGATGCATCTTTACGTAAGGTGGAACGAGCTATAGTACTTGTTAAATCTATGTGGTGTGCGGTCTCTTTTGCCCATTGTTTTTGTGCATTTTTGTCCGTTTGTTTGCGGTGGTTGGTGTTGCTGGGCTTCGTTTGGCAGTAAATTTGCAGTTATCAGTCAGCGCTCGTCTCTCCTTTCGTTTATTCGAACAACTTAAACGTAGGCTAATGTTGCTGATTTTCTCATACTGATATATGGATGTGGAATTGGGTCGCAATAAACACTTCCAACTACATAAATAACATCGATCGCTCTTTTGCGATAATACAGGATGAGTCATGGCTGTTTGGAGGGACCCCATAAATCGGTTCTTGGGCGTATCAAGCTAAGATTCTACACAGAGGGGGCCAAAGAACGTGCACTAAGGGTACACAAATTTCACTGAACAAACGTACCCGAGTGAAAATGTAGAAATTAAAAACTTGAAGAATCTACCTACGGTGACTGGGTGCACGCGGCGCACCCAGTCGTTCTTATGGCAGGCATATGTGCCTGACGCGTAGTAAACATCCACCTATTATTTGACCGGCCTCCATTTCTTCGATGAAGTTCTAACAGTTGCGTAACATTCGAAAACAAAAAACAAAAAAACTTTCAGCCTTCTTTAGTGCTGGTGAAGAAGGAAGGGCAGCGGAGCTGTAGCTTCTGTTCTCGGCGGTGACTTTCCAAGGCGAGCGATCTGCTCTTCTTTTGCAAGGAACATATGAAGCGCTTGACGCAGTGTAACTTTAGGCGAGAGCGGCCTCGCGGCGGTTGCGAAACCCTTGACGCTGTTGCGCACATCGCCGCTCGTTCCGTTTCCGCTCTTTTTCCTCCGAAGAAATGCTGGCGCTATCTATTAGCGACGACGGCTAGCAGACAACCGGCAAACACAACACTCTGGACAGCTGCCGCCATGTGTTGTGTCCGCCATGGGTGTCGACATTTGTTTGGTACCGGACACAATCCTGGGGAAACTAGCCTTTAACCGCTTCACTGTAAAAAAAGAAAAGAAATCGTGTTACTGCTGGCTGCTTAACATTTCTAATCTTCGGCCACACCTTGTCCTCTATCTGGTGATACGCTTTTTCTTTCTCAGCAGGCTGACGCGTGCATTAAAAAAAATATATTTTCAAGCATAAACATACTGATAAAAAACACGGAGTTCGGGATTAGAAGAGGAAGGGGGCGAACAACTTGGTAATGGCTAAAGTAGATTTACCAGTTGAGAAATACATTTTTGTCGAATTATTACGTCGGGAAAGTAATCGGACGTTTACGGCAATTAGTGTGAAAATATATTTATTGCGACTAATTTAGTCGCTTGCAGTGAGTAGTGCACACGTTTTGGTCGAATGGCTTAAATAAATCCTCGGTATTTTATTGGGACGTGGGAGGTGACCGCCATCTGTATAAGATATAACCATACAAAAAATTCAGTCCTCTGCGCCGGGAAATTGGGGTAGAGGTTGATAGTCCAGCAGTGTGGTTCTTTGATTTCTCCTCTCCATCACTTTTCCTCTACGTTCAGCTGGTATTCAAGTAAGCATGTCAAACCGACCGACTCAGCTCCAGGCTATCACAACTTACCTCTCTAGTTCTTTGAGCACATCTTTCCTTTATTTTCACATCCTTGACCCGCAGGAACTTTGTCATCTCATTGCAACCAATATCTGCCGAGCAAGGCTGCTCGCCCGCAGCATTAGAAAGAGGATTCGTCTTGACGAGATACGGTTTTTCTTTGGCTTCATTGCACCATCAGCGGGTCATGCCCAGCGAGTTTCGTAGATTTTGAAGTCCGAAGCCTGGTGGCAAGTTCGCATTCTGACTGATTTTCTGAGGGTCAAGTGTCTCAGCTATAACCCTTTTTCATACCACATGAATGTAGCAAGATCCTCCACGGAGCACCCTTGGAAAATGTGCTTTCTCCCAATTTGGAAACAACATCTCGCACGAAGAGTTAGGGCAGAACTCGAAAGCACGCAACTCCAGATTATCGGGGATGTTTCCCTTTCAGCATCAGACTGACGGGTGCTCGAGCAAGGTCCTAAGTTCGCCCTTCCACCAAGGCTGAGCGCCATTGATAAGGTCCTAATGGTACGAGAAATCGCATCCAGGCCGCCTCATGAAGCAACTTCACAAATCATCAATGAAGGTCTCGAGTGCTTGGCAGGCGTACAAAGCTCGGGCACTCCAAAGATGAGCTTTGCCTCAACGGTGGAGGAATTACGTCACAAAGACCTTAGAGTTTGCCTCTCGGACAAGGTGGGAGGGTTTGTAGTGCTGGGCTCAGGGTCGTTAGGGGAAAGAGTAAGACAAACCTTGGCAAAGAATTTTAAGCAAGCGAATCCAAAGCAAGTTCAACCAGCAAAATGAGCCATCCCCAGAATAATCGAAAAAGAACAATGCGGTGGCCTTGTCACAAAAATCAGAGGATCACAACGAGGGGACCTATGTGTTTGTTTCTCGGCAAAACACATAAGGAAGGGGTCCCTTTTCGTGCCATTGTCTCAGAGAGACAGACTTGGCAAGGGCAGGTGTCACTTTGTTTAGCGAAATTTCTATTACAGGTTGAAGTAAACGACCCTTTCAGGATACAAAACTCCGAACCAGTGATTTGCTTTCTCCAAGAAAAGGGAGCTCATATAGTATCAGGTTTTTCCTTGGATATCCGAGATCTTTACTATTCAATTCCCCATGCTGCTCTCCTCAAGATCCTCCCAGCAACCATCGAGGAGCTAGGCCTTCAAAGCTTCCAAAATTCGACAGGAATGAGCCTCGACAGCTTTTGGGAGCTTCTGACGGCTTACCTTTCAGCGACGGTGGTGTCACACCAGGAACAACACTTCTTACAGAAAAGCGGGGTGTGCATAGCTTCTCGAGTGGCCCCATACTTGAGCGATTTGCACCTAGCAGCATGCGAGAAGAAAATTCAAGTCCACGTAAAAGACAGCGCATCGAGGCCATCTTTCGGTATGTTGACGACTTCCTCATACTATGCAACTCTGATGCAGACGAGCCGAGTAACGGGTGCCTAGAAGTGGCCATGTGCAGCTTCGAACAAAGCTGCCATGGAATCTCTTTTACCCATGAACTTTGCGTAAACAAATCCATCCGTTTTCTGGATCTCTCATTGGAGTTTCAAACTTCCCACGTACGCTGGATGTATGAACCCCGTTCATGTAAAGGGTTCCTTCCGAGCATCGCTCATCTCCTCCCACAAATGATCTGAGATCAAGGTGGTGAGGGCATCAATAAAAAAACGTGAACAACAACAACAACCGAGTAACTCGGAGCATTCCAAGAATGTAAAACGGGGGCTGGCCACCAAAGCTCTCGTCTCGGCGCTACAGAAATCCTGCCCTCATAAGGTGGGGCGCTGCTTTCAAAGACAGCTTTGTAGACTCCAGGATTCCGGTTATTCGTGTACCCTCCTCGTACCGATATGTGAGAAGCTCTCAAGCAAGTGCGACATAATTCAGAAAAAAATGAACCAACGAAAAAAAAAAAAAACCCAAAGCCTTTCGTAGTGGTACCATATATACACGGGATCACTCATCGTCTAAAAAAGATCGCTGGCCGACAAGGCATCCATGTCGTGTGCTCAGCCCCCAACAAGGCGTACGCCATGTGCCGTAGGGTGCACCGGGAGACCTACCAGAACGTGACGACGACCTGCGGCACTGCGCATCGAACAGCCTACGCCCCATGCGAAAAAGGAGTTGTCTACAATTTCCCTATGTCATGGGGCAAATGCTACATAGGGCAAACAGGGAGGTGCATAAACGACCGCACCTGAGAACATGCAGCCTCTGTGTGGCCGCACTAACGTCGGCGGGCCACCTTTCGGCACATTGTCGGTAATGCAATGTGCTTCCCGATTTTCACCAACGTT
>JABSTQ010008639.1:0-78017 GCA_013358835.2 Ixodes persulcatus | reverse complement strand
GGGGACTACGAAGGACAAACACGACAGGACAGCATTTTTCTGTCGTGTTTGTTCTTCGTAGTCCGCGATTTCTAAGCTGTTTTCCTCATCGTGTGTATTTAACCCCAAAGTGGATTCATAGTTCCCTCCAAAAGGAGGTAAAAGCAGCGCCCTCAATTACGTCGTCTTATCTCTCAAAAGGATTGAAGTTCCATCCTAAAGGAGGTAAAGGCTGACCCTAAAAGGATGCACTTTTAACACCAAAAGGAACTAACGTTACCTCTAAAAGGAGACAATGTTGCACCCTAACCTAGGATGCAAGTTTGCACCCTCGTTGCAGGGGGTAACGATACCTCCAAAAGGGATTGCCCTGTGTGCAAGTCGGTTACCCCCTTAAGGAGGGTACTACAGTACCCTTTTTTTTTAAGAGTGCAGATCGAAGCAGAAAGGACGAGCGAAGTTCAAACTGCAACTGAGAACAAGCAGACAAAGAAAAAAGCGGCTGCTGGGCGCGCCCTTCCGGATCTCGATGCTTATCAGCGTGTAGCTCGCGCGCCGCTGCGGGTCACGTGACAGAGCTGACCAGAGAGGAAGAAGGGGGCGAGGTCAAGGCGCCGGACACCGGGACACACCCCACCCTTCTATAAAAAAAAAAAAATCCGCGGTTAGTTTTTTTTTTTTTTTAATCCCACACGTGCGGCACACGCTTGGCGGCTCAAAGATCCTAGTATGACGTCACGACTGGTCGGAGGTTTTTCGTGTTTCCTCGCGTTTAGTTACATGTTCGGGAAAAATGAACGTGATATTCAGATTCACGGGATAAAAATACGCCAGAATTCACCTCTAACTCGTTTTTTTCAAGAAGTGTTTCAGCTTCCCTTTAAGTTAATGCTAGGGGAGACGGTGCACCAACCGCTGTACCGCTGTACACGCGCTTTCCTCCTCTCTTCGAATTGCCACAGAAATTTGACTATGCCGCGTTTGCAGCCTCGGAAAGCAGGCGAATTTTTTCTGCACGCTTCAAACCTGGAAATGGCGCGCGCCGGACTGAAGCTCAGCTTGCGCCCGAGCGAAAAAAGCACCCAGCGCGAGCTCGTAATTTGACTGCTGCAACAGCGGGCCTGCTCTCGCAATGCTCGATGTTCGTACAGCCACGTGTTCGCGCGTTACCTTCACTGAGTCTTGAATTGAGGCGAAACAGACTCAAGAAGTATATTCTTTCACGCGGTCGCGTCCTCTACGAGAGAGATTCGAGCTGAATAAGTAAATTGAGGCAAGAAAGAACGCCAAAGTTTTACAATTCTGTCAAAAATATCGGCTCGGCAACGTCGTATGTTTACGTAAAAAAAAAGTTTATTGTCGTTGCTGTATAAGCGAACATCAGCTCAATTAAAATATAAATATAATTATTTGCATTACGCGGACGATTGTAAATCGATGAACCGGTGCTCCCGGCTTTCCCGAAACAGGCTGCCACTGCTGAAACTGGCGTGCCCATGCCCCCGACCTGCACGTTCAGTATTAAACGGGCTACGGAGAGCCGTTTGATTAAACCGGTACAGCTTGCCGGTCACCGGTCACCCGTCTGTGCAACATGGTCACCGGTTTGAGCAAACGTGCAACAACTTTGCCCAAACGAGTGACCCATTTGCCCAGACAACTGACCCGTTTGCCAAAGAAGTGACCTGTTTGCCCAAATAGGTGACCGTTATGGCTCATACGGGGGACCCCTTTGAGCCATACGGGCGACCCCTTTGACAAACTGGTGGGCGATATGGCTAAACTGTTAACGGTATGAACAAGTTTACTTTCATATAGGCGCCAAATATTTTTTTTTTTTCAGTAGGGATGTGTTGTTTGTTCCTTTCACTAGTCTTCGTTGTTGTGCCATGTTACACCTACATCATGTTTGCTATTAGCAAGCAATTGCCTATAGTTATAGAAGCGCACGTCTCTCGCTGGCCGATTCTGCGTCGCTAAAAAAAAATTATGAATAAAATGATATGAGAAGAAAAAAAAGGGTGTAAACGCAAACCATTAAAGTGCGGACGTACCTTATATATATATATATATATATATATATATATATATATATATATATATATATATATGTGACGGAATGTATTCCCGACTCATTCGGTGATGTGCGTGCGGCCACGTGTGTGTGTGTGTGTCACACCGTGGCGTTCGCGCCAGATTACGAAGAATCCTCGCCTCCCGGCCAGCGGGAGAAAGAGGAGCATGAAGAGGGGCGGAGAAAAGGGCGGTTAGCCATCGCAAGCCTTCGGACGAGGAAAGTGTTTTGTAGCTGTCTGTGTCGCGCACTTAAGCCGAGTTTAGATAAAACCACATGTGCCGGAACTAGTGCTGGGTACTGTCTCCCTTCGACGTCGGACCCCGACGACGGTGTGTGTGCAGCTCCTAACCAGAGTCTTCACAATTGGTGGCAGCGGTGGGATTCTACGTTGAAGGTTTCGCGGGAAGGTAAACGCCCGCAATAGAGACAGTGCCCATGTCCTCTGAAGAAGCTAGCACGGCGGCCATCAGCACCGTAGCCGAAATCATGGCAAACTCGATCGGCGACGGAGTGCTCGCGTTGGGCTCAATGGTGCCCTCGTTTTCGGGTGAGGGCAGCGACCTCACTGTGGCAGACTTTCTTCAGGTGCTAAGCCAAGTTGCTCAGAAGGGAGGTTGGAGTGATGAACAACAGATTGGCATAGCTAAATGCAAGATGATCGGAAGGGCCTACAACTTTGCCTGGCACGATGAAGAAATGAGAGCAGTGAAGAAATATCCCGAGTTCAGGGATCTAATGCTCAGGAGATTTGACAATGAACCGGAAAGTCTGAGGACTTCAGATGTTTATGGCTGCCAAGCAAGAGACTAAGGAGGACGTCCAAGAATTCGCAATCGACTGCGGGCGCTGGGTGCGAAGACTATCCCGAAGTTCGAAGGGGCCGGCGCGGCTCAATCACGAGCAGCTGCAGATAGTGTGCTGCAGCGACAGCTTCTCTCCTTGTACGTAAATGGACTGCGAGATCCTGTCAAACGCTACGTGTTATCAAAGGTTCTAACTAGCTTTGCCAACGCCGTGGAGGCTGCCGCTGCAGAAGAGCGCAACGAGAAGTTGGTTGCACCAGGGGCTGCATTACGTGCGATCGATGCGCGCGAAGAAAAGAATGAGACGGAATTACTCTCTCAGCGCCTCGACAGGCTGGAGAAGCTGTTTGCTGACAGCATCGCTCTTCAGCGTGCGCCGATGGAGAGGGGTCTTCCTCGGAATACGCCAGTGCGTCTCCCAATGCGTTGCTGGTACTGTAACCTGGTCGGCCATAGAATAAGAAAGCGCAGAAGTAGAATCGAGAATGAAAGGGGGTCACTCTCGAACTCCACACGACAAGGGGCACAGCAGCCCCACAGGAACGAAGAAAGAGGAGAGGCCGCTTCGGGAGTGCCCCAAGGGCAGGAAAACTAACAGGTCCCCTTCCGAGCGACACCGGCGGAAGGGGAGAAATAAACGTGGCCATTAGTAGGTTGTGCGAGGAGAGCAGTCCGGTGGTGGCGGAAAATATTGAAAAAATGGAGCCACGTTTTCTGGTGGACACCGGGTCCAAGGTCAGCCTCTTTAAAGTGTC
Source organism: Ixodes persulcatus (assembly GCA_013358835.2). Lineage (NCBI taxonomy): Eukaryota > Metazoa > Arthropoda > Arachnida > Ixodida > Ixodidae > Ixodes > Ixodes persulcatus. The sequence continues at coordinate 74,403 of JABSTQ010008639.1, read as the reverse complement.
CGTCTTCAAAGAACTGAGTCAGAGTGGTCGCACGTTCAACGAGCACCTCGGGGGCACGTGCACGCGGTTGACAGGCTAACAGGAGAAGAGCTGGAGACCCGTGGTTGCTATATCGTACCACTTAGGATCGGGAAGACCTCGTTCTGCCATCCGTTTTTTATCTGCACCGACAGCGCGATGATCCCCGTGTCCGGAATCCTGGGGCAGGATGTTGTGCACGCCCACGGCTTGGACATGCTGACCACGAAGGGGGTGGTTGTGCTCGACGGGGAAGAGGTTCCGATCTTTAACTGGTCACCATTGCAACCTGTGCGGGGTGTATGCTCTGTTGAGACACCTGTCATGTTGGTGTCGGAGTGTATCATTCCACCAATGACCGAGATTATCGTGGCTGGTAAGCTCCGGGGGAACCGCTCCGCGGCGCACTGGGTGTGGTGGATATGATAGAGATTGAACCTCATGGGCTTCTAGGGGTTGATGCTCTGGTGCGTGTAGATCAGAGGGGACGTGTGCCGGTCAGGATAGCAAACCTTGCGTTGACGGAAATGCGCCTGCCCAAGAACAAGCGGGTCGGAGTCTTTGTTGACGTGGAATCTGACCCACAACTCGAGGAGATGATACTGAGTTGCGACACGGTCAATGGCATGTCGGAGGCGGCTTTCTTGGGAATGTTCGAGCTGTCCCACGTTCACCCCAGGGAGAGAGGACGGATCGCTCAGCTCCTGTGGAAGTACCGGGCGGCATTTGCCTCAACGAAGCTGGACCTCGGTCACTGTAGCACAATCAAACACAGAATCAACACGTCGGATGCTGCACCCATATACCGCCGAGCCTATCGGATACCATTCGCCAAGAGAGACGAGATGGAGCAACAGGTCCAGGCCTTGTTGGATAAGGGTATCATAGAGCACTCCGTTTCTCCCTGGGGTGCACCCGCTCTCCTGGTTCAGAAGCCGACGGGTCGTTCAGGTTTGTGGTCGATTATCGCGAACTAAACAAGGTGACAAGAATCGACCCATACCCCCTCCCAAATATCCAGGAGACCATTGCTCAGCTGGGAACTGCTAAGTACTTCACCATGGTTGACATGGCCTCAGGGTTCTGGCAAATAGAAATGGATGGGAGTGACCGAGAAAAGACGGCCTTCAATACGCCGTCCGGACACTATCAGTGGCGACGGATGCCCATGGGGCTGGTAAACAGCTCGGCGGTATGGCAGCGCACGGCCGACGTAATCCTTGCCGGTATTTTGGGGAAGTCGTGCCATGTGTACTTAGATGATGTGATTATATACAGTCATGACTTTGACCAGCACGTAGCAGATGTGGAGTCCGTGCTGATGCGGTTCCGGGCAGCGGGTCTTAAGTTGGGACCCTCCAAGTGTCAGTTCTTGAGGGAGGAAGTGAAGTACTTGGGGCATATCCTTTCGAGGCAGGCTGTTAGGCCTGATCCTGACAAGCTGAGCTGTGTCCGCAATTTCCCAACCCCTCGGAATGCGAAGGAAGTACTACAGTTTCTGGGATTGTTTGGATATTACCGCAGGCATGTGAAAAACTTCGCGGAAATCGCCAGGCCCATGACGCGGCTCATCTCGCCAAAGAAAGACTTTGTGTGGGACCAGGAAGCACAGACGGCTTTCGAGCTAATGAAGGATGCTTTGACCGGTGCCCCCTACTGAGATTCCCGGACTTCTCAAAGGATTTCATCGTTATGACTGACGCATCCGGCCAAGGCTTGGGCGCAGTGCTGGCCCAGGTCTTTGATGGACAGGAGCATCTGATAGCATTTGCGAGCCGCCAGCTGAACGAAGCTGAGAGACGCTATGGTGCCACTGAACAAGAGTGTCTGGGCGTAGTGTGGGCTGTGCGCCACTTTCGGTGCTATCTATTCGGACGGCATTTTCGTGTTATTACTGACTGCAACGCCCTAAAATGGCTGAGGTCCGTCCGTGACCCAACCTCGCGCCTTGCGAGGTGGAACTTGCTGCTTCAAGAACATAGCTTCGAAATCGTGCATCGTGCGGGGAAGTTCAATCAGAACGCAGACGCGCTGAGTCGGGCGGTCGTTCGCGGCCTGGCGGACTTCAAGCCAATGCTGGACCTAGAGCGTTTTCGACAACAACAGAGGAATGACGATGAGCTGGTGAGCTTGATTAAACAATGTGAGAACGCTCTGGGTCGGCACAGCGAGTACTATCTAGACAACGAAGGTCTACTGTGCCGACGAGAGGGAGACAGGGGGACGAAACCGGAGACATCGCGAGGCCGCGTCGTCGTTCCGGTTTCACTTCGCGATGAGCTGCTAAGAACAACGCACGATGCTCCTTACGCCGGACATCTGGGGGCACGGAAGACGACGGAGAGGCTCTCTCGCGACTACTACTGGCTGCACATGGAGCAGGACGTCAAAGTTCGTTGCGATCGCTGCGGCTCCTGCTCTCTGCGGAAAACTCCGAAGGGCCGCAAGCCTGCGCCTCTACAAATATTTGAGGAGGTCTCAAAGCCCTTCCAACGGACGTCGATGGACATCATGGGACCCTTGCCCCTGTCAACCCAGGGAAATCGCTATCTGCTTGTTTTGTTGAACACCTCACCCGGTATGCCGAGGTGATTCCCATGCCCGACCAGCGGGCGGAGACCGTGGCTCGCCTCTTCGTCGAGCGCGTTGTAATGCGCCACGGGACGCCTCAGCAACTTTTAACAGATCGGATATGAGCCGTCTCGGAAGGCGTGGCTTGCTTTTGGGTAGACTGTGTCGTCGCGGAAGTTGCTTTTGTAGATGGGGATGGTGTAACAGCATCCGTCATTGCTTGCGTGGTTGCTTCTACGGAATGCATAACATATTTATTAATTCCTTCCTTTACTTACTAATCAATCTCTATGATAAACCAGATGAATAAGTGTTCGAGAGAAATATGAAAAAAAAAACAAATAAGCTGCACGAACCGTTCTGGATTGTTATTAAATGCGTTGACCATGTTTTAGGTGCACTTATCGAATACAACCTATTACGTGGTTTGAAGTCACTCTGCACGCAATGCGACTTTAACAGAAAATCAAAGGTACAACATCATTTGGTTGCTACTGCAGTCACCGCAAGGATGAGAATGGCAGAATTCCGTTCTTCCTCCTGCAGCGCGAACTTCCGACCTTCGACAGCGTTTCGGGGTCCCGTGGGCCTTGAGCGTGCTCGCGCAGTCAGAGTACGACGAAAGGCAAAGAGCGCGTACGGGACGCCTGGCATCGGAAAGAGCTCCTTGCCGTTCTCATGCTGCACGTGACTGTGGTGCTGTTTATTCAGCCATCGGCATAGCACCATTTTCCGCGAGGCATTCTGAGAAAATTGAAACCTGAAAAGGCGACAAGCAATGCGGAGCGAAAATTCGTCTGCTTCTTTTGCATGGGGTTGAGTTGACGTCAGAACGCCGAGCTCTGATTGGCTCTGATTGGAGGATAGCGGGTAGACCTCAAAGTAATCTGCCTTGAGGTCGGGTGTAGCCCAATTGCCTCGTGTGCAGAATCCCTGTCGCTAAATTTGAGCGTCATTACCCCCGTGTTTCGAAAACCCTGCCTTTATTTACCCTGTCCCGTGTTCCCCCTGTGCAAAAGCCCCGTCCCCACCCTCTTCGCGTTTCAACCAGCATTGTTTCATGCCTTAACCTAATGTGTTGGGGGTCTACAAAGGGAGTCTTAAGTCAAAGTAACAACAAAATAAGGTTAGATTGAACTGCCGAAACACGTAGAACAACGTAGAAGTGGCCAATTGCATAAACCTACATCACCAGCGATACACTTCGTTGTCGTAGCAGTATACTCAGAAGCAGAATTCTAGACCTTATCTGCCAAGATGGGTAGAAATATTGTTTTAAAACGACGTAAGAAGAACGGAACTAGTGTTGGGTACTGTGGTGAGCAATGCGCCATGAGCTGCGGGTTAACAGTTTTGACAGATTCACTGTTCGTCGGAACTGTGAATCTGCGCGTGCTTCAGAGTCGACGAAAGCTTTGGTTTAACGCTTACTGGTAAAAGCTGTAACTTCAAATGTTTGGACACTGATATTGTGTGAATATTGTATCTTCTAACGTGACAAAACGTGAATGGGATTAGAGCACGCCTGAAGAACGAAAAGTTTTATCTAGTTATTCCTCTTTGAGTCCCGGTACGGCATGATTACGTTACACAAGCTCGCGTGCACACTTGGTGTCTTTAAGTTAAACGTAGAATGCTCCACCATCACGTTGAAGACCCGGCCACCTGACACGGGGGATTCACGTCATGGGCTTCTGAAACACTGTTTTTTGAAAGCGGGGCAAAAAGGACGGGGCGTTTGTCGGGGTGCGATTAACATGGGGCTTTTGACATCGGGTGGTTTCGTGCACCACCCCTTTAGGTCTACCCGCTATCCTTCAATCAGGGCCAATCAGAGCTCGGCATTCTGAAGCCAACACAACCCCTGCAAGAAAAAGCAGACGAGCTTGCACTCCGTATGAGTATCCACACAAGCAGGTCCTTAAGCACGGTGATGTAGTAGGCGCAACTGACGCAAGGACGGTGCCTGCAAGCAACGTCATAAAACTTGCTACGCCATAGCAATATTGACCACCAGAAAGTCAAGCTTTAAATTGGTCCGAATGACGTCGTTTTAAAATAAAATAACGTGACGTCTGGAAACGTGACGTGAATTTCCCGGTTAAATTTAGCGAGAAAACTAAGTCAGTCTATAGGACATGTGATGTAAATTTCCCCACCAAAATGTGTGGCGAAAATGAATTTATTTATGGAAAACGTGACGTTAACTTCTTCGGTAAATTTAGCGGGGAAACTGAATTGGTGTAAAAATCACGTGACGTCAGGTCACGCGATGTCAATTTCCCCGCTAAATTTGGCGGTGAAATCCACGGAAACAAGGGTGGACGGACAGAGAATTTTCTGGGATTCATGCTTTAAAAAGCCAACCCTTTTATAGTCTGCTCTCTAGGATAGTTTGCACAGTGTCGAATATCGTCTTTTAAACATGAGCAGTTTGCGGAGTACTGCCCGGAAAATTCGATGTATACAGTTTTCTGCTGTATCGTGTTCAATGCGCGTACACTAGACGTGAATGGTATCGGAAGAGCTTTAGAAGGTTCACGAGGTCCGCTGGGTAGGTGTAATTTTTTTATGAATACAATTTTCGATCCTGGTGTGCAACAATGTAATCACATGTAAAAAAAAAACTGTCATTAGATTTACATTTTATCTCACCATTCGGGGGCAGCGTTATCAAAGGTAGAGTAGTGCGAGTGTAACGTTAGCCATTGAGGAGGAGAGGAAGCAGGAGCTCCCGTTTTACCCGGGTCCTCTTCGTGTACCCTCCCCCCCCCCCCTCGCTTTTCTCTCCCATCCGAGATTGGACCGTCATTCCAAATTCGCACAAAAACGGCCTTGAAAGCGTGTGGGCATGTCATGCTGCATCACCTCGGGGCGTTTGTTAGAGATGGAAGCAAATCTTGGACACACTTGCTTTGCAGCGAGGTGGTGCCGTTCAGACGCCTCTCTTCCTCCACAGTGCCCGTGGCCATGGGGCCACGTTGAAAGAAGAGAAAGGCGAACATATCGAGACCCTAAGGAATGACGGAAGCAGGAGGAAGTGTCTTCACCAGGCACACCGTAGAAGAACGCTGATAACTGAAAAGCCTGTCACAAATTCTGGGCTTACCAGTCTTTGTCAGCATGATGAAGCTTGTATGTTTGTTTTACTATGCTCAATTTCGTTTCTCTTTTTTTTTAAATTTGATGCAATTTTTTTTGTTACTTTCAGACACCCCTGTGATAAATCGTAGCTAGATACGTTAAAAAACAGATTTGTCGGGTCACTTTAAAATCTTCACTCGGATTCGGAAGCGCGCATAAGAATTACGTCATCTTAATTTTTTTAAAAAAGCCAAATAATTACTAGTTTTTGGTAACTTACCGGTTTTTGTGCCACCTGAGCTCGCAGTGTTGTCATCTCGATTGGCTTTGAAACCGTGTTCTCCCCGGGCTTTGGGAAAGAGATTACAATATACACGTAGTTATTGTCAAGATATATTCACATTTACGTTGTATGCGCTACATTGAAGGGCCATTCACAGCCCCAACATTCATATTTTTACCGTTGAAACTGCCGTAACTTAACCCTAAACATAATCTCACACGAACAAACAAAAACAAAAATCTTAAAAAAAAACGTCTTTGCAGAAAAAAAATAAAAACAAATTAAAGTTACAATGGCAACTTTGGCTCGAACCAATGACGTTGTTCGAGAATTGTGCGATCACTCCCCTTTTAGACGACTTCAACCAGGAAGCGCCATTTAAGTTTCTTTCGCACTCATCAATCACGGCAAAATTATGCGTGGGCGACTCCGAATCGGCAAAGTATGCACTTATTCAGCTCTATGCTTGATACATGAGTCCTTTTTAGGTGGCACATAATTACGTAAGATACCTTCCTTTTTACGGTGAACTTGATCAGGATATATTACTGCCGCCTGAACCTTTAGATACAAGAAAAAATCATGAACTTAGGGGCTCGTGTTGGCTCTATAAGATTTGCATAACCACGGCCCGTGGAGGCGTTTCTGCCGGCCGGTGGATGGCCGCGATACTTCCGGTGAACCCGGCCCACGGCCGGCTATACAAACGCCAAAATAAGCGATCCTTTAAGAAAGAAAAAAAAGGGCACCGCGACGCGCACCAAAAGTGCAAATTGAAAATATCAAAAAGTGAGAGAAAATTGCATCAAAATGCATGATCTCTTGCCATCATATTTATTCTCCACTATCATCACAAGCATTATACTATTCATAGTTCCCAGCGTCCTGTCTGCGTAACTAAATACTATACTCCTTCGCGTTCTCATGTATATTCTGCTTAGTGTCCTATGCCATTAAATCTTGCATGTCAGCCGATGTACCGTTCTCGCTATACTCCGTTTCACTTTATGTTGTACCTGCAGCGAAGGCTAGAAGCGCGAGCTCACTGCGTTGGCAGCTGCCCTTAATGCAATAGAGCTTGTGCCGCCAAGATGTGCCCTATACTTCGTTTCACCTTATGTGCGAGCGAAGGCAAATCTGGAAGCGCGAGCACGAAAGCTCCGTGCGTTCAGGCTTTGCTCGAGCGCGCGAGCTGGGGAGAAACGCAAAAAGCGCTGGACTCGCGCTTTTAGCTTTGGCTTCGCTCGCAGATAAGGTGAAACGAAGTATAGAGCAAGGAGCTCGCGCTTGTCGCCTTTCTTGCGGTACATCATAAGGTGAAACAGAGTATGGACTTCTTCCAAAACCGACGCGCCCCATCGCGGCAAAATACCACGCAGCGCACTCTGGGAACTAGTTGGCCACTCAGTTTCGGTTTCGGCTGAGCAGCTTCATATCAGGCTATCACGCCGCGACCGAGCGCGCTGCTTGCGTTTTTGATTATCTGACTTTTCACGAACGTACAATACACTCATTCTAGAGCGATACAAAACGAAGACCGGGGCACTTTCCTTGGTTCCCGAAACACCGGGTATTATGATGAGTGCGTATGCAAATGTTGTAAGATGTGGCTTAGTCACCTCACCCCACGAGTGCATCTTTGAGTTCAATTTCAATAATCCCGTCTAGTACCAGTGAACTACAACTGAAACTTGGTCACGTGGAGCCTTACACGTATTTTGTTTGCCAAACGTCCGCTTCTTGTTACTTCATTGGGCTAAAAGCAAGCCGCATCCTCACAGCGAGGAGTATAAGTTGAGCCCAGCGATGACGCATGAACTTTTAAGAAAACGCAATAAATTCGACCTCACTACTGCACAAAAGTTACTATGATGTCTTCCTCGTGTCATCATATATCTCCCACTCAAATGTTATGCTGATAGAAGATTAAGTTTTCGAAAACGCTAAGATCGGCTAGCTACGACGGAGGCCCTAACAAGGTCCCCTACTCCTCGCTAAGCTATTTTGGACGTGCTTTTACTGACGCCCAAGATCTATGCCTGAACGGTGTGTCTGAAATTATCTCGGCATACTCAGGCATGAAGAAAACAAACACATAACAAATATTATGGCCATTAGCAACCGTCAAACGCGCTTTGAATAATTTCGTTCGTTTGGCGCACCGCATAGGGGTTCATGCCTGTACGGCGCACTTTCGCCGAACGGTGCGACATTCTTCACACAGGTGCTCGATTTTTGCTTTCTTAAAACGGTTTGAATGTGCGAATGTGCCTATATGATTGCAGGATAACTTTATGCGCATACGCGATTTTGAATATTAGTGGAATGCAAGCGGGTGGGGACTTCACTTCGTGCAGTGCTGCGGGTCAGTACAGATAAGAGATAAGAAGTGTGTTAAAATTGAGCTTTTCAATGGCGCCTCCGAGTTTTACCTCGCATATTAAGGCGTATTAACAAAAACAGTAATTGCAAAAAGTAATAATTCGTCTATGGACGCACGAAACAAACAAACTTCCGGATGAACAACACTAATGTAAAGGCGCGAGCTCGATGTATGCATACTTATTCGTTGCTACAGCTTGTTGATTCGTACACAAGCAAGATCCCCGAGCTTCGTAGCGTCGTGATTTCCAGCACTGGCTTGTCCACATACCTCGATCGGAACGCTAACAGAAAGGCTCAAGTACAAAAATACAACAAGCATGTGTTAAGACAAGCTATACGTCTCGGGCTTGTGCTAAAGCTTCGAGGTCTGAACCATTTAGGTTAGTTTAGAGACCACAAGTGACGCTCTCGGGACCAGAAAACATGAGATAACGGCCGTTAATAGTCCACGCTCTGTGTATAATATCTTGTCGACGTGTCGATCGAAACCGAAACCGAAACCATGCCCCTCTCCTCCCTGGCCAACTAGTTCCCAGAGTGCAACGCGCGCCGTGTTGCATGCAGGGCTTTATGGAAGTAGTCTATTGGCGACGTGCGCGATCAAAACCGTCGCTGTGGTCGGCCTTCTACGATTGGCCGAATGGTGACTATGACGTCAGCAAAGGTTTCCTCATCGACGGAAATAAGAGGAATGTAAGAACTTCAATTTTGACGGTGTTGGCAGTGTTGCTTTGAGAGCGCTATGATTTCAGGTTTCCACCATGCTCATTACAAACACCATCGAACTTGTTGTTCACAAGGCAATGACGTCACGAAAGGTAACTGTAATGACTCAGCAAAATATGTTACTTGTATATTTTCATGACGCACGTAAGCCACGTGACCATACTGCATTCAACTCGTGTATATAAGATATCGCCGAATAAACTTTTATCAGTTGCTGTCCCGACCCCGGCTCGCTCAACGTCTATACAATTGGCGACGAGGCAGACGGACCGGCAGGGCCTTACCCTGCATACGCGGCGCTATGGCCGTCAACGGCATCGGGGAGTACCGATACGGTACGAAGGCATCGTGGGACGAGTACGTGGAACGTCTAGAGATGTACTGCGTGGCGAACAAGTTGTCGACGGACGATGAAAAACGCGCCGTGCTACTCAGCTCCTGTGGAGCAGAAACGTACAGTCTCATCGTAACGTTGGTCAAGCCCGCAAGACCAACAGCTACGTCTTACGAAGACCTCAAGCAAGCTGTCCGTAAGCATGTGCACCCGAAGCCATCAGTCCTCTACGCAAGATTTCTCTTCTACAAAAGAAACCAAGAACAACGTGAGTCCGTCCCAGACTACGTTACAGCGCTTCGAAAGCTAGCTGAAGACTGCGGTTTTGGCACCAAAGAACTGCCACTGGACGTGATGATGAGAGACCGTTTTGTCTGCGGCATCCGAGATGAAGCAGTCCAGCAACGACTACTAGCAGAGGCGGAAAGCAAGCTGACCTTCGCAACAGCCTACGACATGGCCGTGACAGCAGAAGCAACACATCAGCAACAACGAGAAATCAGGGGTCAAGCCGGCGACGACGCAAGCAGCCCAGCGAACCCAACGGTCCACTCAACGCACACAAAAGGGGCGTCGCCAAAACATGCTATCTGCTACCGCTGCAATGGTAAGCACTCTCCAGCAAGTTGCACATTTCGATCGGCGATATGTTATCACTGCCATAAAACGGGGCATATCGCTAAGGCTTGTCGTTCAAGAAGGGCGTCGCCATCTAACAAACAAAAAACGGCAGGTCGCGAACGAAAGTCGGAACAAAAGCAAGAGCGAAAGTCGGACAAGATAAGTAGACAGCTTTCCGAAGTAGAAGAGCTATTTTCTGTGAGTGAAGTGGAGGAACAAAAAAAGTTCCTTGTCTCTGTCTTGATACAAGGGAAGGAAGTCAGCATGGAAGTTGACTCGGGAGCGTCTTGCTCTATTGTGAGTGAAGCCACGTTTCGTGCGTTAGAAAGTCGCCAACCAATTCCACTTGAGAGCACTGGCACTCAACTAGTGACTTGGACAAAAGAACCACTACTGACAGTAGGGAAAGCAATGGTTCGTGTCAACTTCAAAGAACGCAGCGCTACTTTGCCTCTTCTTGTAGTACGGAAACAAGGAAACAGCCTCCTTGGCAGAAGCTGGTTTAAAGCTTTGGGCATTACGATTGAAGGAATTAAGAACCTAACAAGTAGCGCAGATGTCATTGAGCGCTTTTCAGAAGTGTTTTCAAAGGATTTGCCAGGCTGCAATCATGATCCGGTGCACATAGACCTGAAAGAAGAAGCGCAGCCAGTCTTTCTAAAAAGCAGGTCAGTACCGTTTGCGCTGAAGGACGACGTGGCAAAAGAGATTGACAGCCTAGTACAGCAAGGAGTGTGGGAGCCTGTACAATCTGCGACGTGGGCAACGCCTATTGTTGTCGTAAGAAAAAAGAATGGATCTTTACGATTGTGCGGTGATTACCGCAGCACAGTTAACAAGGCTGTGAAAAGCAGCGTCTACCCGTTGCCGACAACAAATGAGGTGCTTTCCACGTTGGGCTCCAGCAACTACTTTACGAAGCTTGACCTTGCTCAGGCGTATCAGCAGCTGGTGCTGGATGACTCGTCAGCAGAAGTGCTCACGGTGAACACGATGAAAGGCCTGTACAAGGTGCGCAGACTCCCGTTTGGCATCAGCGTCGCGCCGTGGCTTTTCCAACGAGTCATCGACACGCTGCTGGCAGGCATCCCGGGCGTCAAAGCTTATCTAGACGATATCTTGATCTCGGGAAACACGCAAGAAGAGCACGGGGAAAGGCTAGAAGCAGTTTTGACTCGCCTGCAGGACGCGCGCTTTCGGGTGAACAAGGAAAAGTGTGAATTCAGCCAGACGAGCATAGAATTCTTGGGCCACTTAATCAACGCCGACGGAGTTCATCCTAGTCCGAGCAAAACAGAAGCGATCCACGAAGCGCCGGCGCCCTCGTCAAAGAAGGAGCTTCAGTCATTTCTTGGACTGATAAATTTCTACAGCCGTTTTCTCAAGGGCAAGGCGGAACTTGCAGAGCCCCTGCATCGTCTACTGGATAAAGGCAGCGCCTGGTCGTGGAATCGTGAGCATCAGAAAGCCTTTTGTGATCTCAAGAAACTGTTAGCGTCAGACGCAGTTCTCGTTCCGTATGATCCGCAGCGACCGGTCGTATTGTCGTGCGACGCATCACCAGTCGGAGTTGGTGCGGTTTTGGCACACCGGGAAGCTGATGGAACAGAGCGACCGATAGCCTATGCCTCCAAAACGTTGGGATCAAGCGAGCGGAACTACGCTCAAATAGACAGAGAGGGCTTAGCGGTGGTGTACGGCGTAAAAAAATTTCATCAGTACCTGGCAGGACGCTCGTTCACCATACTAACGGATCACCAGCCACTCCTCGGATTGTTCAACAGGGACAAGCGCATACCGGAAGTAGTGTCTCCAAGGATGCTGCGCTGGATTCTACTGCTAGCCGCATACGACTACAGCATCGAGCATCGCCCAGGGCCACGCAACGGAAACGCTGACGCGTTAAGCCGGCTTCCAAAACCAGGCCATGGTGACGAGTCGCAACCACCTGGTGACGTCTTGCTCTTAGAAGCCATAGAATTCCCACCACTGCGAGCGACGGACATAGCGGACTTGACAAAGAAGGATGCTGTGCTGTCCAGAGTCAAGAACTGGATCCTTTCGGGTTGGCCTTCAACAAAAGTGGATACCTATGCTGCGTACGAGGTGAGAAAGGCTGAATTGTCTTTACACCGCGACTGTATCCTGTGGGGTAGCAGGGTAGTAATACCTGAAGCTGCAAGAAAAGCCGTTCTCGAGCTATTGCATGCAAACCACCCTGGCATGACAGCTATGAAGGCATCTGCGAGATCACTTATGTGGTGGCCGAAAATGGATCAGGAAATCGAAGATTTCGTACGTCGGTGCGACAGATGCCAAAGCAACCGCCAGAGTGATGCTAAGGCACCTGTTCATTTTTGGATAAAACCAGATCAGCCGTGGAGTCGATTACACATTGATTTCGCTGGGCCAGTTAAAGGAGAAGTTTTTCTTGTCGTGGTTGATGCATATTCTAACTGGGCCGAAGTGGAAATCGTGCCTTCCATGGCGTCAACGTCAGTAATCACAGTATTACGCAAGCTTTTCAGTACTCATGGCGTCCCAGACGTTATCGTCTCCGATAATGGAACAGCGTTCACGAGCGAGAAGATGCAAACGTTTTTGAAAATGAACGGGGTACGATCGGTGTTTACAGCGCCTTATCACCCATCGAGCAACGGTAGAGCCGAGCGAATGGTGAGGGAAGTTAAGGAGTCATTGAAGAAGCAGGCAGGAAGCGACACGCAGTGCAAGATATCGCGGTTCTTGTGGAAGCAACATGCAACTCCGCATTCTGTCACAGGGAAAAGTCCAGCAGAATTAATGATGGGTCGACGATTGCGCTCTGCACTCGACAAGCTGCACCCAGATCGTCTACGAGATCCTGATTCGCCTCGCCCTGTAGTTCAAAGGTTCAGTAAGGGCGATTCTGTGTATGCAAGAAGTTTCGTTCCAGGACCCCGTTGGAAACCGGCCAAGGTCATCGCAGTCAAGGGGCCAGTTTCCTACTTGGTGCAAATGGCGAGTGGCGAGGTTCGGCACCGACACCGCAACCAGCTGAGACGTTCATGGGCACAGACGGAGTCATCCCAACGTGTTCCTGACTACCACGTCAGGCTTCCTCCTGCATCCGCCTTCCAGGACACGGAGTCCAGAACACCTACCCCGAGTCGACCACCAAGACTTCCAAGTACGAGTCCGACGGAAGTTTCGGCACCCGAAGTACCCCAACTACGAAGATCGACACGGACTCAACGACCAGTCGTCCGCTATGATGCTAGCAATAACTAGTTACAAAACTGGTGTTAAGTTAAACTAAAAAAGGGAGGAACTGTAATGACTCAGCAAAATATGTTACTTGTATATTTTCATGACGCACGTAAGCCACGTGACCATACTGCATTCAACTCGTGTATATAAGATATCACCGAATAAACTTTTATCAGTTGCTGTCCCGACCCCGGCTCGCTCAACGTCTATAACAGTAACCAAACGAGGGCGCCACCGGAACATCCCGCCGCTAATAGCATTCTTCCCGGTGTGAATATGTCAAAGTTTCTACGTGCTTTGATTTATGCCCGGCGAGTTCTCAATTACATTGTTTTGTAGTATCATACTCGGTAACCTATATTGCGCGTAAAAGTAGGTATGTGTGTTCATCTAACTTATATTTATTCTTAACTTTTTCGCTCTAGTTTAAGTTTCTGGATTTAGATGCATGTTTAGGCTTATTGAATTAGTATTTTTTAAGCATATAAATTATCTTAACTATTTTTCCTGATCTCGAAACTGCGACAGACAAAACGCGTGGCCACCCCTAATATAGACCATACCAATGGTACCATTCTGCAAGTTGCGATCATTCTTTACTGTGCCGGAAAACGCGTTTTAAACATGCCCAGGAGCTCTTCTTTTTTTTTTTTTCGAAATATCAGGTGTAAAGGCTGAACTCCATGGAACGAATTATGTGACGAATAACTGGCGAACGCCGCCCGATGGCACGCTCGTTTTGCGCGCGACGTAGCAGCCACTGTGTTGATTCCACGCGCAGAGCAAAAGCCGCCGGCCAAAATTCGTCGGTTATTCGCAGCATATTCGTCCCATGGAGTTCAGCCTTTACGCGTGCGTCGAATGCATGACAGGTGCTTCCCACCCAGACGATGAGACGTTGATCAGATGCATTTTCTATGACCGGCAAAGAACGACATAGAAGTCTATCAGTGGTCTCGCCTCCAGCGCCAGCTGTGCACATTCAATAACTCTTCGGCGCCCCGTGAGCTTCGAGCGTGCGCGCTCCGCGAAGCACCGCGGAAGGCGAAAAGCGCGTACTGGAGGCCGAAAAAACAAAAGAGAATCCCCAATGTCCTCATCCTCGCAGCGACTATACACCTTACCAAAAAACGCTCCTAGGCCGCCGCCATGTTGTTAATGCTGATGCGGCTGGTGCGACTCTCGCGCCACCTATCAGCTAGAAATTTTCTGCCACTCTCTTGGACTGTAGAAACCCGCTCAGCGCGATTTTTTACCGATATGTTTTGCGGTTTTGCACCCGACGTTTTCTGGCCCCTCTTGAAAGTTTCCACTTAATTTTCCTGATGCATCCTGCGTGCCCTTTCTGTGTTATTTTCCACTGTGAGAAATAGGGCTGGTACGTGCCTGCGTTCAAGTGTTTCTGCTCGACATTTACAGAAAACGAAGGGGGGGGGGGGGGGGGGGGGGGGAGGAGGACGTCGAACGGCCCTTGACGCGATTTTGCGAACAATGAAAACTGTTCTCCCCCCTCCCAGAGATAATCCGCGTAGAGACCTTCTCAGTCATAACCAAAAATAGTTGTTCGGGTTGGAATCAATCACGACCGTTTCTTTGCCTTGGTTCTGCTGTGAAAAAAAAGAACCTCTCCCCAAAACGTGCCCCAAAACGAAGTCATCTTGGATTCCGTCCAATCGTCAAGATGTGACTGTTGTCGACTGTGACTGTGTTATTTGAAATCTCTCAAATATATATGTATATATATATTTTAGATAACGCTGCATCGTGTGGTATACGTACAATATATTGTTCGAATGTTAACACTTGCTAAATCGTATGTTCGTGTCCTATCCATCGGCAAACACGTTATTTGTGAGCGTGAAAATTGCATGCCTTTCGGCTATCTTCAGTTGTAAATTATTTTGTTTTTGGCAGTCAAGAGCATCGGCGCCTGCTCTGAAGCACGCCCCACATCGACAACGTGGAAAAAATAGCTCCTGCCGTAGAATGGTTCCATATGGAGGTTGGCACATGCCAAGTTTTTCGGGCACAAAAAAAAATTGCCTGCAAAAACCTTTTGGAATTAGATATTTCGTAAGTATATTCGCCTTTTGAGCTTAAATATCAGGTAATGCTTTCCTCCTAAACACAGAAGCCACATGTAATGCCCAGTGGCGTCGCCAGGAGGGAGGCTTCTAGGGCTTCAGCCGCCCCCCCCCCCCCTCTCCCCCCCCGAAATCCACCCTAAACTATATATACACAAGCATTTTGAACCCTCCCCCCTCTGCATCAACACCAAAGGGAAACTCTCGAGAGGGACTGAGTCGTCAGTTGAAGCTCCTACCCCTCAAAGGAAAGATCAGAACGTTAGGGACAGGAGCACAAAAGAGAAGCTGGCAGCGGTGTGTATCACTGCTTCTTCTTTCTGCGTGTTTGTTCCTGACGTTCTAGCTGACCTTTCATTTGCAACAATGTACCAACTAGCTTAACTTCAGTCCGCTATCCTACCACTCGCTATTGTAACAGGGAGGCAGCAGTATGTGCAAGTACATTTACTAGTGTTGTGCAATAGTAGACATTAAGTTCAAAACGAATAGGAATTCTGGCCTAATATCTTCAAGTCGAATATCGAATTGTTGACTTGCAAAAAATTTGTCCAAAAAGTTGTATAACTAAAACCTATTCCATTCTTGAAATAATTAAAAATGAAGTTTTGTGAACGAATGAAACGAAGATTCGCTCAAGTAGAAGTTTTACACTATAGAAGTCAGGCACACATGTTAAAAATTCTGTTGACAGATGATAGAAAAATAAACAGCACGAACGAGGAATGCAGCTTGTCAGAACACCGCTGGCTAACATATACTTTTGCATAATAAGCGCAGTTTAACTTTAAAACCTTTACTGCAATGTAGAGATCTTGGTCTAGTGTCAATATTTCTTTGTAGAATTGTATGGATAGATGGATAATATTGGCTATGCTCTTTGTAACGAGCGGTAGCTTGCACCACGTACCTAGCCTAAGAAAATGTTTTCCTCCCCAACGTAAACACTCGATTTTAGAGCGCAGCTCTTAGGCGCCCATTTCCGGCTTGAGCGGCGTCGGCATCGCCGTCGCCGTCGCCGTCGGCGTAACCGCGCGGTGCATTATGGGTAAATTTTCCCGAAGGAACCCGAGGTATTCCCGAGGTCCTCCCGAAGGAACCCGAGGTCCGTCGGGATGGACCTCGGGAGGACCTCGGGGTGGGGGGATCACGTGACCCCCCGAAGTCACTTGACCCCCTTCCCCGAGGTCACGTGACCCCCCCCAGGGGGGTCACGTGACGTCACTGATGATGTCATTGGCATCGTCATTGGCACTGATGACGTCATCAGTGACGTCACTGATGACGTCATTGGTATTCGCATCGTCATCGTCATCATCGCTGATGACGTCATCAGTGACGTCACTGATGACGTCATCGGCATCAGCTTCGTCATCGTCACTGATGACGTCATTGGCATCGTCATCGTCACGTGACCCCAGGTCACGTGACCCCCCCAGGTCACGTGACCCCCCCCCCCCTCCCGAGGTCACTCAACCCCCCATGTACCGTTCCCTCCTCCTCCTCAAGAGCTGCGCTCCAATTCGGCGTTACAGGGAGTTGTAAACGGCTTCAAATTTTTTTCTCTACATTCCTGCACCTATAACCGGGCCAGGGGAAAGAACCACCAGGCTGACCTTTGGAAGATTGGGCAAATACGAAATAAGAAAAATAAAAACGCACCCCCGCATTCTCTCCCTGGCGAGTGCAGTCGCCGATTTTTCTCTGGTCGACCTTGTTGGGGTTCCCTCCAGACCCAGTCCCACTGAGAGACAGGGTTGAAATTTTGGGCCGCAGTCACGTGAGAGGGGGTCCCAATTTTCCTCTGTCCTTCCTGTCTCCAGTTGCGCTAGTTGCTTTTACCAATTTCAGTTTTCCCTAGTTTTCTACACCAATGCTGTACCTTCTTTTCGTTACCTGAACCCTTTTATAATCCACTCCTCCATCTTCTCCACTAAAACCCAGGGCCCCCTGTACGTCTGTTCTCCTCTCAGGAAGGACAGATTTAAGCCTCTCGAACCTCAATACCAGGTATTCCATAGTTTCGCTCTCCATTCCCCATGTGCAACAAACTGTGTCTATATCTTCAAAGTTTGCCCTATAAGTCTTCGTTTTTAATACCCCAGTTCTGGCCTCAAACAAGAAAGAGCTCCCCTGGGAATTATCAAAAAAAGCTTCTGTCCTTATTTCCTGTTTTTGAAACCTATGTATAGTTATTGCTGATATTATAGCGGAGCTGTTAAGGGCTAGTTTCTCCAGGATAGTGTCCGCCGGATTAGAAATGATGATACCGAACTCTGGGCAGCTACTGCCATCTATGAGCGACGGCGGCAACCAGACAACTGGTTGCCGCCGTCGCTCATAGATGGCGGCAACCTTTCTTCGGAGGAAGAGTGGGAGCGAAACGGGCGGTGATGTGCGCAGCAGCGCGAATTGTTCCGCAACCGCCGCGAAGCCACTATCGCCTAAAGTTCCACTGCGTCGAACGCTTCAGATTCTATTGCGAAAGAAGAGCAGATCGCTCGCCTGGAAAGCCACCGCCTAGAACAGAAGCTACAGCTCCTCTGCTCTTCCTTCTTCACCAGAGTGTAAAGGCTGAAAGTTTTTTTTTTCCTGCATATTTCCTTCCCAAAATTCTCTCTCCGCATCCTTAACTTTGTTTTCTACTGACTTCGTCTCACTGCCCGCCTGTAAAAAGTGGTTTACGAGCTTTTGAGTTCGTGTTGTCCAATTTGTTTTCAAGCTTTTCATGCATAGTAACTTATATACCTTAGCTGCCCACCTCACCTGCTCCATATCAGTTATTTTTTGGTCAAACTTTACTTGTTGCCTCTCTGCTCTCAAAGGATATCCAACCCATATCCCCCTGTACCCCTTTATTTGGTGTGTTACCATGTGCCCCTAAAGCTAACCTGCCACCACTTTTTTGCCTTACCTCTTAGCTTGACTGTACTTCAGATTTCATACACCAGACTATATTAGCGAAGATCGACCCTGGTACCATTAACATTTCCATCATCCCCTCAAAACTTCGTATTTATTAAAGCTTCACAGTGCTTTATATTTCATGATAGCCAAATTTATTTTCCCGTTCTTTATGACAATATCTTCGTGTTCATTCACATAAATTGGTACCTCCATTCCAGGGTTGCTGTTTTTAACGTCCTTTCAGATAGCAAGGACTTATTATTATTTTCATCTTAAGGTGCAATTTCTTTGTCTTGACTGTTATTCAATTTTGCATTAATAAATTCTGGTTATGACGGGCACTATGCTGTATGGCAGTATCTGACATAAAGCATAGGGTTAAACCACATAGCATCGTCGTTTCGAAAGACAAGTAGCAACAAACAAAAATAAAAACAAGTCACGTAAAAATAAATCTGCACATGAACAGATGCCATCAGGACACAAAATGTTTCTAAAGCTCCACCCTTTCAATTTGAGTTGGCCTAACACATCCTAAATACCAATTCCTTAGTGAAGTATTTTCTGTGTCAACTGCCATATTTCAGTGCAGGGTAAAAAGTGGAAAGTGCTATGTTAGCATTGGCCTAGACCTAGAACGTGTTCCAGTTGAATGCTAATGCAGCATCTTTTCCAGTCTGCCTTGCACTGACCTATGATAGGTGGGAGAATATAGCACCGCTATGGCCTTGCGATTTAGGAGGTGCTGAACAAACAGTAAGTGGTATGATTATAATGCAATTAAATGCAAAGGTGCAAGTGAGCTGGACAAGAATGACGAAAATAATCTCTGTAGAAGAGGAACAAGAGGACAAAGGACAAACCCAAATCTCAAAACACAGCTAAAGTCGGTTACAAGTTAAGAAGGTAGGAGAAGCTCCTCCCACAAGCGTGGTGCGCCGGTTTCAAATCCCTCCGAAATCGAAAGAGTTCACTGGAAACGCTCCTTGTTCCGCTTCAATGAATAGATAATGGCCACAGAGTGGTCATTATCTATTCTTTTTAAGAATAGATAATGAACTTTTTAAGAAAGCGACCTTTGTATTCATCGGAGAAGGAACCGAGCCCCTGAAAGCAGCCTTTGTATCAATCGGAGGGGGAAGCTAATCCCCGAAAGTCGTCTTTGTTTCCATCGGAAGGGGGAAGACTTAATCTCCCTCTCGTGGCTTCCACAATACTAAGTCAAAGTCGAGAGATAAAGCAAATATGTACAGAAAGGCACGACCCTCCTCGCGCGTTGGCCACAACGTCACGGAAACGATGGGACGCTATTGGATGCGGAGGTGGCGGAGGGATATATGATTCCCTTTGAGGGGCATTTGCCGCTACCTTCTTGACTTGTAACCTACTATAGTTGACTGGTGCGCGACCGAAAAAATCCGCCTGGTCCTGGTATCAAACCCGGGACCTCTCCATTTCCAGTGGAGCGCTCTACCAACTGAGCTAACCAGGGGTTAGACGTCAGTAGAGCAAACGGATTTTATCAGCTGCCACCAGTCTAACACTAACAAGGGTGAAGCTTGCAATTTAAGGTTATGATTATAATACAATTATTGCAAAGGTGCAAGCGAGCTAGACATGAATGACGAAAATAATCCCTGGAGAAGGGGAACAAAAGACATCACCAGGAATTATTTTCGTTTTATTCCACATGCTCCTGCATGTGGAAAGCTGAATTAAAGTTTCATCGAGTGTGAATTTTTTCTCCAGAAAAGGCAAAGCGTAGCTCCCTTCACATGAAAAATAAGACCAACAAACTGGCCAGTGTCAATAGCAGTCATGTTTGCAGATGACAGAGTTAGTGATAGTTTTAGTCCTGATAGGCACAACGAGCAGATGCAAGAGCGCCTTCTGCTCTCTGTTCTAGATGAAAATGACGTCACTGCTTACAACCACTGCCATCTCTCTCGTGTGCAAACATGTCCACCGCTAGTCCTGGCAAGTTGGTCTCATTTTTCACAAAAAGAAATCGAAATGCCTTAACTTTATATCGGGCATCATGCACATTCAGTCAAAGTTTACACTTTTAATGTGCGGGCACAAAGTTTAGGGCTCGTTCCGCAGCACTAAGAACCATTGTAGACATCTATTTATGGTAGTCATGTTAAATTTTGGCAGGTATTTCAGTACCACGTTGGCAGTGTTTTTTTGTAATACTTGTTATGTGTAATTGTTTTAGTTCGTCTTGTGTATACTAAAGTAAATATATTTCCACAATGAAAGTGCTAATTGTTCTCAACAGATTGCTAGCGTAACTTTTTTCGTAAAACAGTGATGTTGGCTGTTAAAGCTTGCCTTAAAGTTCAACGAGTGTTGTCCACATATCCAGTTTCCACAGGCATCATTATCATTTAGATCGGGGTAAGACATAATGCTGCTTTTATTGGCAACACAGACTTACTTTTTTCTAAATACAGGTGTGCGACATTCAGATGTACTACAATATTTCCACATTCTAGCTGTGAACGGGAGTTAAATGTCTGCGGTATTGAATACCTTCCTGTTCTGGAAAGACACTTTGTGCAACTTTTCAGAAGAGATATCTCTTCAGACAAGTTGCACAATCTCGTTTCAGAACAGGAAGCCATTTAAAGCCACAAACATTTCACTCCTCTTCACAGATGAAGGGTCTTACTACTAGAAAACTCGTCTCTAAAAGTGGGAAAATTCATCCACAAAGAGACGAATGTTACTCCCTCATTACAATAAAATTCATCTCTAAAACTGTCAAAATTGATCCTTAAAGAGACGAAATTGGCTCCCTGAAACTGAAAAATGTGTCCCTAAAAGCATGAAATTCAGCCAGAAAGGGATGAAAGTTCGTCCGTCTCAACTATAAAAAATAGTATCTGAAGGTGTCAAATTTATTCTTAAAGGGACGAAAGTTACTCCCTAATTTCTATCAAAGTCATTTTTAAAGTGTCAATAATTGGTCCTCAAGTGACGAAAGTTACTCCCCCTTCACTATAAATACCATTCCTCTAAGTGCCAAAATTAATCATCAAAGGGACGAAAAGTTTGTCACCAATCAAAAAGTTACCTCCCAATAAGAGTACTTTGATTCTCAAAAGGACCAAAGTTACTCCTTCAATTGTGGACTCGACGGCGCTTAAGAGAACATAATTAATCCCCTGAAGTGTTAAACCTAGTCCCTGACGTGCTGCTGTTGGGATCAAAAACACTCTTTTTAATGGGTGAAAACCTCGACCTAAAGGAATCAATGCAAAGAAACTAAAAAAGACAGGGGGGGACTAAACTGGGGATTTGCCCTTTTGGGGGATCCCTCTCGGTGATTTCGACTCGGTCCCACAGAAGGACGAAGTACTACTTTCCTTTGTTAAGAGTGGTGGCCAATTAGTTTTGTTTTATCTGGGCGATGAATGACATTGATAGGTGAACGAGGTTACTCATACCTTATGCTGTAGAAGCGGTGCATATTATAAGTATTTATTTATTTATTTCAGATACCCCACAGCGCTCGCGAGGGCATTATATTGGGGGAGGGGCAAATCAGCGAATGAAGCCACAGAAACGCTCTGATCGACTGAAACCAGTGCAGCAAAAAGAACCCGGTGCAACAAGAGAAATATCACTAACACACCAACCCAGTGCCAACTAGTGCAACAAGATGAACCCAGTACAACAAGAGAAAAATCACTAACAGATCAACTCAGTGCAAACAGAAAGAACACTAACACATCATTATACACTCTCTAAACAAGGACAAAGATATTCGTTTGGCGTTAAAGGCTAAAGAAACTATCAAACCAACGTGAGCCATCGTTCTCTGAGACTAGCACTTCCGGTAGTTTGTTCCAGTGTTGAATAGTCCTTGGGGAGAAAGATTGCTTGAAGATTTCTGTTTTTGTTAAGAAAATAATTAATTTCCTTTCAGAGATCGCGTCTGCGTCTGGGTTCAAGGTCACGTTTGGATTTAGGGCCGTACACTTAAATACTACTCGACTCCTACTCTGCTCAACCAAGTTAAGACCAGTGCACACATCAATTTGAAGGGCATTTGGCTTCACATACGCTTCGTGGTGACCAATCCACGGAAGAATTATTTGTGATTTTATTCTGCGCTCCACCGTTTCCGGGGATGTCTGGAGGCGAGGTTACACCAACATGTTTCGTCTATAACGTCATTTTAGTGCAAAATAAAAATATATGGGTTCGTTATCTTTAAAGGAATGTGCGTTACTAGCATTGAGTTGGTGCATTGCAGGCTTTCTTGTAGCCAGCATGAACATTTTAATTGTTTTATTTTTAAAACAACAAGCACCTTCCAGTTAGTCAACGGCAAGCAAAAGAACAGCGGCCAGGTTTTATTTGCCACAATTCAACGACGCATCAAGCCTTTGTTTATTTGATCTCTTAGAAGAGGTATGTTCCGCACCATGACGATTCAACCGTATAGGTTGCTAGCCAGCCCAGTTTTTTTGGCATGATTCGAAATGTAGCAGTAACTAAAAACTTAGCAAGTACGGGTGCCAACTTGACGACGGCTCACATATTTTATATACTTGTGCTGGCGTAAAACCACAGTCACATGACACAAAGAGCACAAATAATGTGGCAGTGTCAATTGTATCCTGACATTAAACATGCTTATTTCAGTGTGAGCTTTAAATTTAACTTCGGTATGTTCATTTATTTTCTTAGTGTGGGCTCGAAAGCTTATGCATGTCCTAAGTATAGCTGCTGCTGATGAACCTATTAAAGGGGCCATGAAACGAATTTTGGCCTGGGATAAATGATTTTAAATTGTGACTTTACTAATCGCATATCGTTTAGTTGGCCAAAAGAAAGAAGGTAGAAAGTCAACAGCCAGCTTTTCGGTACGAACATTTGAAAATATAGCGGACTATTTTGTACCTTCTTTCTTTCGAAAGCTTTCCGCCTTTTCAGTATTAGCATCTTCGATCAACTCGCACCGGAATCGCCCTGAAACCTGGACAGTGCACAGCGCTCCTCGGTCGTGCAGCACGAAGTCGGTGCGACATCGAAGACAAACTGCGCCGCGGCGGTGCACCGCGGCGAGCTCCACCATGCGTCAACTCGCATTTTGTTTGTTTTTTCTTGCGTAGGTCCGCGCGGTGCCCGTCTGCTGTCAATTTCTCCTGGTTTTTTACTCGCGGATTTGGCGGTCCCACACGAATGAACATCGTGGACGTGATTGTCGATGGGGTCACGAAGCGGGTGACAATTTCACAGGTATATGCTGCCCATCATTGTTGGTTCGAGAAAGCGAACCACCACATAATGGCCGTACCTCGGTGTAATCGAAACACCTCGCAACGCTTTCCACGAAGTTCATACCTTTCGGGCGCTTCTTGCCACCGCAGCAATCGCCGGTAACCGCGGTGATGATAAGAAGCTCGTCGTCTCGCTCTCAGAAAAGCTGAGGAATTCATCGAGCGCAGATGCGAGGCGTGTTCGTTTTCGCAAGGTCGCCATCTCGACAGACTGTGCGTCTGCTATTCCCGCCATCTCCTCGATTCCCGCTCCTGGCCGCAATGCCTGATGGGACTGCACCCCGGCGCACCGTCGATTTTCTCGGTGCGCGTTGGGGCAACGAAAAGCTGCACCGGGAGGGTGCGCTCCGTTGATCGAGGACGTTCGGTGCGCACCGGTGCACTTGATCGAAGACGACGGGGCGCACCTCCGTGCACCGGTGCGCACCGGTGCGGATGATCGAGGATGCTATATGATACATCCGCGGTTCCAAAAGCGCGTCAGCGGTGCCGACCTGACGTCAGCCGAGCAAAGCTCAAGCATTGGACACGAGAACTGCGTCACTCGGACGTATGCGCTCGTCAACAATAAATGCGTCGACGAATATTCGGATTTGCGTTCGTGGCCAATGAGTGCCCTCACCGAACGTATCGTAACTGGAGAATGACAAGTTCTATGGTGTGCCTAAAAAGCACAGTGGAAGCTATTTGAGTTGAGGATTAAAGCTAAGGAGGAAGAAGTAGGAGAATCGTTTCATGACCCCTTTAAACTACTCTAGCATGTTTTCATAGCTTTATGAAGATACGCCACATAAAAAAAGATAAGGCCTGCAAACAGGAACGTTTGACTACGTCTTCTAAACGTTACGTGTTGAAAAGACCACAAGACACAAGGACATCCATGCTTTGTATGTCGCCTGCACATCTACCTACTTAACCGGTTGCCATGCCGGAAATACAGATGTCCCGGTGTCTCGCGATTGAAACTCGGCGGAAGACTGTATATTCTTGATTAAAAATATGTTTATTCATGCATGACCGGTAAGACCATAGCTCTCGCTCGAGGTAGGGTGCCTTCATGTGCGCTTTGCTTGGGGTGATGACATCTGGCCATTTTGTTTCGAACCCTTATTTTTATTTTTTGTTCTGAAGCGCGTGAAAGACCGTGTCCCTGCACGCGCTCGTGGCGCTGACTGTGCTACGGCGACATTTTGTTTCCTGCGATTTCTTTGTATTTTCCCTGTGAGCGCGTGCTGTCGGCATCGGGTACTACAAACGATGGCATCACTCTAAACAGAAGGACATTGAGGCACCCTAGCTCGAGGTAGTCAAGTGTTCAATGGACCTCTTGGCGAATATGTGCTGCCACCTAGACACGCGAATCGGTTCGAGACTAGGTGACTGGAAAACAACGCGCGCCCAAGGCCTCTCCCACCCGTTCCACACCCAAAATGTCAGCTACATCCTGTTCACCCATTGAGGCGATGTACGGCTCCCCCAAGCTCACCTTTGTCCCCATCGTGCGTAATCTTCCGCCCCGAGGTCGACACAACGAAACCGCTCAAAGGCGAGAAATGCAAGATGGCGGATTTTTTGGAACTAGATACTCTCGAACCCAGGCGCATAAAATACTCCGCGCATGCGCACCGCGTATTTCTACAAAAGGTCCATTGACACTGTGTGAATGAATGAGCCTTTAGCAAAAAGGCAAATGCACCCGTCAAGCAATTTTAGATCCCACAGTGTCAAACAATCAATTTTACTGCGTAAGTTCAGTTCATAGAAGTATCGCATCACAAGGTTCCAGTCCGCCGCGCTCCCCGGAAATTGACAGTACGGTGGCACAACGTTCTGACAATGAGACGCCACACCAGCCCAGCAACCCTGCAGATTGTGGGTTTCAACACATTTATCAGATCGCCGATTATCGTGAACCTGAATGTCCCAGCGCCGTAGAACTGCAGTGCAATCAAGAGCTGGAGCATTGGAGGGACCGGCAAGCCATGACTGTTCTGGCACTGCTCCAGCGACACACTTCAGCAGACTGGCCACTGTCGCTGTCGTAAAGTAGTAGCGTGCAAGAAATGTGCAGTCGTTGAACACCTCCATCGCGTTCAGTCGGTTTCTGAAACGGCGCCGTGACATCTGGAATGTTCCTTCGCTGTGGTGCGAGTGTTTGTCGGTTCCGACGACAAACTTCACGAACTCGGGGAACAATGTGTCGGCCGCAATGACATCCGAAACACCAACTTGTGTTTCTAGGAAAATATCGAGGTAGCCCAGAAGCTACCTTGAAAGCTTTAAGAACATTTTTGAATATTTATTTAGTCGAGTGAAGTTTCGATTCGAGTTCAAACTGTTAAACGCAAAAAGCGTCCTCAAGTAGAGTTTAAATGGAGTTTCGAGTCGAGTGGCGTTTATAAGTTCGGCCATTATAGTACTAACGTCTGTTGTACTAGCGTACAGTCGTGTAATAAACGCTAAGTGCTGCACGAAAAAGGTTACAGGGTAATGTGCCGAGGAGCACACTCCACACAGTCCATCTAAACTTGAGGCTCATGTACCATACCTCAAAGCTGGTGATATATTCACTCTATAGGCATATATACCACAATTACTTTTATTTGCGAGCTCTAGATGGTATGTCGGCAATCATGAAAATTTTCTAAGTTTATCTTGACGCTAGGAGTGCACTTACGCATCATGATATAGTAGAGCGTTGCAAAGACGGCCAGCAGAAGGAGAAGAAGCAGGAGTGCCGTGTAGGCCATCACCACCACCAGTCTCTCGCTAAAGCATCAATATCACAACATTGTTGAACTTTAGAACGTGGAAATAATATTATTAAATGTTAAGTAGACTTGGCGAATCACACTGGTCGTTTTGGAGCGCGCTGAGATCGATGTTTGAGAGCGCGCCTATTGCACTGGGCAATCGAGATCGAGACGGACGTGTTCTACTCGTCGTTCCGGATCAGCCCCCATTCTAGATTTCGGTCGGGATCCGAGAAAGCTCCCTCCGCCAATTTCGGCAGATTCGAGCAGGAGCCAGCCTGGCCAGCCCCTGGCGCGTACACATGACTTCCTTTCTCGCCGGCCATCTCGCCTCGGAAGAATCCGTAATGGCCGCTCGCGAAGTGTCGCCCGCTTTACTGCTGCTGCTGTTTGATGACAGTTCGTCGTCAAGTTGCTCGAGCAGTTTCTCCAGCAGCAGCGGCCCGATTAGCAGCGACGAGCGACGTCGAGATTGCTTGAATGTCCCGCATGAATTGACTGCATTTTTGGACCTCCGCGGAAGATGCCGAAAATCGAGACATTCCTGGACACCGTTCACGAGTATTCTAATGAAGAGGAAAGTGGGCTACAATGATGCACGCTGCTTATTGACACACATCTTTGATATCACGATTAACTTCGCTCATGCGTTCAACACGTGTTGTTAGCGCCGCGATTGCGAAAACGTGTGCTTCGAGATCCGGGAGCGCGGGAAAGGGATTCCCGTGAAGGTGAATGACGGGGAAGCATCCGCCGATCACGGAGGAGTGGTCATGCTGCACGGGGGATCCGGAGTGGGAGCGATTTCGTTCGTACAGCGTTCTCTATCTTTGATCTGGTCTACTGATCCCGGTGCGCTCCAAAACAACCAGTGGAATTCGCCATAAAATCTAAAAGTTCTCGCGACATTTCTAGTAACCCAGACACCGTCTAGAGCGTGTGCATAAATTATTTTATGTAGTATATGCGCGTACAGCGTCCGTGTTTTTCTATTAGTGAAAGAAGGACACCAGTTTCTTTCGGAGGCGACTATTCATATCTCTATTGATTTGTATTACTCAAGAAACAATTTAATCGATGTACTTGTTTTGAAAATCGTTTTAGGAAAAAAGGCCTGAAATGCTGTTTATGCCATTATTTGTTCCCATGCCAACAACAAAACAGTGTAGATTATAACGTAAAATGCAGAAAAAAGAGCAGTCTTAAAATATTAGGGTCATGGTTCGACTTTTCGCAAAAGAATATTGACGTGGTGCGCGACCGAATGGGTCGCTTTGGTAGGCAATTCGCAATTGGCCAAACGCTAACTTTGGTCGGATTAATTTTGATTTCATCGGTGGAAATAAAACTATTGTCACACTGTCTACTTTTACGGTGTTGGTGTAAGACAGGGCCTTCTCTAGGCTTGCGACCGTTATATTTTACGTACACCATCAATATTAGTAGCCCGGATTACAACTACTCTCCTCACGGCGAGGCAAATAGTGGTCGTGACGTCACGGATTAAAGCGATAAAAGGTCGTCACAGAAACATCTCGCCGCTAGTATACACAAAGGTCACTAGATCCTACGAAAGTAGCGCCATTGCCTTCCCTGCCTGCGAGCCGAACACAGAGAGACACTAACATACAGACTACCAAAACCTCGCAAGGTGATTGGCTGATCGGTTTCCGTTGCTATGGTAATCGCCATTTTGGCCCCGTCATACATTCGAAGCTTCGAGGGGGTCGTTCTAAGATCCAAGATCGCCATAGACCATCATTGTACTAAAGGCTCTGCTTGCCATTAGAAACATCTCTGGTACTGTGTATGCAGTCAACTTATCGATCATGGCCATCTTCACTTGCGTTTTTCAAAACACGACAATTTTTTTTTCAATTCCTCCAAGCACCGACACCGCATGCGTGGCGGTAGGTAGAAGTACGCTTGTTTCGCCTGTGTGTCAATTCAAAATATCGGTATACAGAAAACGTCTTTATGAAGTTGCCCGTCACCAGCGAATTTACATTGACTCGCCAAGAACAGAGAGGTCAAGGAGAAACTGCTCCTCCCCTGAGCCCCAATGACGAACATACGGGGAGCTTGGCGCTACTTTCTCAGGATCCAGTGACTTTAGTATACACCGTTCCAACTTTTACAGGTCCTCAGCCCAACGTGCGATTTCCTCAGCCCAGCACGCGCATGTTCGTCGCTTCGGCAAGCGAGCAAATCATGCGCCGTAGGCACGAACGCTGTCAGGAGCCCTTTTTTGAAAAGGTGACAGGTTAGGAACGCAGCTCAAGCTCGTCCCCTTCCGCGGGGGTTTGGCTGCGCGTGCGCCGAGGTCTTGTCAAATGCAGAAAGCTCGCGCTGAAGGCTGGGCATCTGCAGCATTTTAACCTGTCAATCACCGCAGAGGTTATTGATGGGACGCCAATAGACTACTTCCATAAAGCCCTGCATGCAACACGGCGCGCGTTGCACTCTGGGAACTAGTTGGCCAGGGAGGAGAGTGGCATGGTTTCGGTTTCGGTTTCGATCGACACGCCGACAAGATATTATACACAGAGCGTGGACTATTAGCGGCCGTTATCTCATGTTTTCTGGTCCCGAGAGCGTCACTTGTGGTCTCTAAACTAACCTAAATGGTTCAGACCTCGAAGCTTTAGCACAAGCCCGAGACGTATAGCTTGTCTTAACACATGCTTGTTGTATTTTTGTACTTGAGCCTTTCTGTTAGCGTTCCGATCGAGGTATGTGGACAAGCCAGTGCTGGAACTCACGACGCTACGAAGCTCGGGGATCTTGCTTGTGTACGAATCAACAAGCTGTAGCAACGAATAAGTATGCATACATCAAGCTCACGCCTTTGCATTAGTGTTGTTGATCGGGAAGTGTGTTTGTTTCGTGCGTCCATAGACGAAATATTACTTTTTGCAATTATTGTTTTTCTTAATACGCCTGAGTATGCGAGGTAAAACTCGGAGGCGCCATTGAAAAGCTCAATTTTAACACACTTCTTATCTCTTATCTGTACTGACCCGCAGCACTGCACGAAGTGAAGTCCCCACCCGCTTGCATTCCACTAATATTCAACATCGCGTATGCGCATAAAGTTATCCTGCAATCATGTAGGCACATTCGCACATTCAAACCGTTTTAAGAAAGCAAAAGTTGAGCACTTGTGTGGAGAATGTCGCACCGTTCGCCGAAAGTGCGCCGGACAGGCATGAACTCCTATGCGGTGCGCCAAACGAACGAAATTATTCAAAGCGCGTTTGACGGTTGCTAATGGCCATAATATTTGTTATGTGTTTGTTTTCTTCATGCCTGAGTATGCCGAAATAATTTCAGACACACCGTTCAGGCACAGATCTTGGGCGTCAGTAAAAGCTCGTCCAAAATGGCTTAGCGAGGAGTAGGTGACCTTGTTAGGGCCTCCGTCGTAGCTAGCCGATCTTAGCTTTTGCGAAAACTTAATCTTCTATCAGCATAAAATTTGAGTGGGAGATATATGATGACACGAGGAAGACATCATAGTAACTTTTGTGCAGTAGTGAGGTCGAATTTATTGCGTTTCCTTAAAAGTTCATGCGTCAACGCTGGGCTCAACTTTGATACTCCTGTGAGGATGCGGCTTGCTTTTAGCCCAATGAAGTAACAAGAAGCGGACGTTTGGCAAACAAAATACGTGCAAGGCTCCAGGTGACCAAATTTCAGTTGTAGTTCACTGGTACTAGACGGGATTATTGAAATTGAACTCAAAGATGCACTCGTAGGGTGAGCGTGACTAAGCCACGTCTTACTACATTTGCATACGCACTCATCATAATACCCGGCGTTTCGGGAACCAAGGAAAGTGCCCCGGTCTTCGTTTTGTATCGCTCGAGAATGAGTGTATTGTACGTTCGTGA
Source organism: Ixodes persulcatus (assembly GCA_013358835.2). Taxonomy (NCBI): domain Eukaryota; kingdom Metazoa; phylum Arthropoda; class Arachnida; order Ixodida; family Ixodidae; genus Ixodes; species Ixodes persulcatus. Next base: position 44,201 of record JABSTQ010008639.1, on the reverse strand, counting down.
AAAGTCAGATAATCAAAAACACAAGCAGCGCGCTTGGTCGCGGCGTGATAGCCTGAGATGAAGCTGCTCAGCCGAAACCGAAACTGAGTGGCCAACTAGTTCCCAGAGTGCACTGCGTGGTATTTTGCCGCGATGGGGTGCGTCGGTTTTGGAAGAAGTCCATTGTTTTTGGACGTTGTTCGCAACGCACGCTCAGAACGATGCTCGAGGACAACTTTTTCTGGCATTTCAGAAGAAGCGAACGCCGCGCGTGCGCAGCTTTGTTCAATGCTCAAGGTGCGCGAGCGAACGGTTAGCGGTAGTTTCGGCTTAACAGTCTGCGAGGATTGCACGAGGATGCGCTTTCTACGTCCATTCCACACGATCGGAATCGTTGTTCTCAGGAAACAATTAACAGGAGCTAGTTCTGATCGTGCGCTGTTAACAACGTTCAACAATAGGAAGTATTCACTGGCAGCCATAGCTGTGTGCGCGACTGCTGAACGCGTGCTGATGCCGGGCTTCCACAGTTCTTTCGCCACGTGCATTCCGCACCCTCAAGATTGCCGGTCTTAGGAGCCTATTTATGTGGGCTCGTTCTGAGCATGCGCTCTAAACAGCACCCACAAATATGGCGCCCAGTGAATACTCCTTATATGGCGTCCCGTGAGTACCCCCTGAAACGTAGGGTAATTTCTCCTTCGTTTGAGTGTTCGTACGTATACCCTTTTTTTTAAGGTATATCGGCATATGTACAGGGTGTCACAGAAAAAAATTTACACGTTTTTTTTCGCCGCAAAAATAAACTAGGCACCGCCGAACGCTCATTCTCCGCCCAAAGGTAGCGCTACAGGTCACAACCTGATGCCAAAGTTTCAGCCTGATCCGATAACTTAATCAAAAGTTATAAGTGATTTTCTGAAAATTTCAATGGGGAAATGGCGGTCGACGGAGTTTTCGAATACATGGGGCCCTGTGGCACTAGAAACCGAAAACCGGCGAAAATGGGCTTCATTTCCCCATTGAAATTTTCAGAAAATCACTTATAACTTTTGATTAAGTTATCGGATCGGGCTGAAACTTTGGCATCTGGTTGTGACCTCTAGCGCTACCTTTGGGAGGAGAATGAGCGCTCGGCGATGCCTAGTTTATTTTTGCGGTAAAAAGGAACGTGTAATTTTTTTTTGTGACACCCTGTATAGGGGGCATTCACTGGACGCCATATTTGAGGTCAATGTTTAGGGCGCATGCTCAGAACGAGCTTACATTAATAGCCCGCTAAGACCGGCAATCTTGATGGTGTGGAATGCACGTTGCAACAGAACTGTGGAAGCTCGCCGTCAACACGCGCTCAGCAACCACGCACACAGATATGGCCGCCAGTGAATACTCCCTATATGAGCGGTCGTGTTCCAAGTCCCGTAGGTACTGCAAATATTACATTCTTTGTCGAAACAAGAAAGATACGTAATATGTTCATTTATTGTCATCTTTAGCTTCAACACAACATCCACGCTCTTTCGGCCTTTCGACTCTGACAAAACCAAAACTGCGATCGCATGTTTGTGCCAACTGTGTCACACTCTTACCACACAATGAGGGCTCTCGTGCTAACTGAACCTACAAAAAGCCCCTTCATGTTTCAAAAATAGTGCAAGGTGCGTCTATGTACAAGACACGTTCAACGTGCAGCCCTTGGGAAGATCATGGCGGCACAGCGCAGAACTGGGCTAGATTTCAGACGCCGTGTTCTTCCCAGACGTTGCGCGCGGCACGTGTCTCAAGCATTTCCACTACAATGAATGGCGCCACTTTTCCCAGGATATAGGGGCTTTAAACCTACAAGCATTGCCACTCACCCTGCTTTTCTATCATTGTAGGACGTTTCTTTCTGCTCCTTTTTCCCTGTTTGGCTGAACGTAGACATGGTCTGCGGAAGAGAGAAATTTTGAGACTTAAGGTACATTTATACTCCAACGTAACGTCTTCGGGCGCCGCGTAGAGCAGCGCGCGCAGGTACTTATTGGTTGCAGATATCGAGTTCCTGGTTGCCGGCCAATAAAAGGCGCGCGTTCTGCGCTACGCTGCGTTCAGTGCGCTCAACGTCGGAGTATAAACAGCCCTTTAAGCCTGGTTCAGACAATTGCGTTCGACTGCGTTTGACTGCGTTGCGGCTGCGAGAAACCAGGACATCCCTGCTACTTATATCGCGTGCCAAGATGATTCCTTGAATTGATTCCACGCCTCTTACGAAGCACAGATGTGCCGGTGACTCGCGTTCGGTTCTCGACGCAACGCAGTCAAACGCACTCAAACGCAAGTGTCTGAACCGGCCTTAAGATATTGCAAACGATGGAAGATGAGTCGCAAAATAAGGGCTGTGTATAGTTCAACAGAGCGAACAGCCCTGCTTTTTCTGCGTTTTCGTGTTAATTTGACAAACGAGGTTGACCTTGTTTAGCATATCTGCACTGGCATTGCCAAGTCACGACTTTGCACTGTGTGTTAACACCCCAAGTGTGTAAATTCGCAACACTGCTTGGAATACATCTCCCGGAAACTAGTTCTCCAGAAACCAGGGATCTTGGCCTCAGTCCTCAGCCCTGCCCGTTCGTATCTGTTGCTCCAATCTGGACACTGGGAAAAAAAGTCGCGAAGTGCCCAGATTAAAGCCCCTGGATGAGCATCATACCGGCGTACGGTTGTATGTAACCACTTAAAGCACCCAGGTAAGCATTCGTAGTGTAGACTAAATATTTCATCCACAGCAGACACACCTGTCGCCATTGGGTCTGACTAACTTCCCGCTTTAAAAAACATAGACACCACAAACCTAAGTTTGATTGTTGGAAAATGTCACCGGTAATCAACAGCACAAGACAACCGGCGTCTTTCGAGCTTGACTACACGAGCGGTCAAAGCACTTTCCAGCTCTGTTCGTTCGACAAAATGTTGAGAGTTTTTGGCAAAAAGCACGAAGTACTTACTCACGTTCTACGAAGCCATGATCGACAATCAGAGGCTCTCAAGCGAGGAGCTCTTGTCGGCGCAGATGGTGTGCAAGCGCGTTCACTAGAAAAACCTACCGAAACCGCGATTCCTATAGATGATGGACTCCGCTGGAATACGTTACCGACGCCAAACGTTCTTTGGCTCGTCAAGGGGGATGGGGGAGGGGGGGGGGGGGTGTGCCAGATTTAGTGATACCAAAAAATCGATCGCGAAGTACAACGATCGCTGGCTGGTGGGAGTGTCACTTGATCAACGCTGATTAACTGATTCCGGTGCGTAGAGGAGGTTCTAGAAAACCGCCAGGTTTAAAAATCCGACTGGCGCCAATATCTTTATTCTAAGAACTGCTCTCAAGGTTATATGCCACGTGTTCAGTGATCTGATGAAGAGCTTAGTGATCGTAGGCGCCCGGCTCGGTAACGTTCCGGAGCGATCCTGGAACGTCTCACGTGAACAGAATTTCCCAACAGTTTGCTGCACAATATTTTGTCTCCAAAATGAGACTGTCTTTGCGGCAGGTAATTTTCGCGTGCATGAGGGATGCTGCAGACGATTGGAGAGTTCTATATAATAATCGCGATAGTCTAACGTCTTATCCCAGGCAATGTTGATAGTGTCTTAAATTCAACAGCTGCTTGCATGCCGCAGACGTCACTGTAACAATCCAGGTAATATTTACACCCGTGGCAACACCCGAGGGTTCAGAGAGAAAAAAACACTTTGCATATTGTACGCGTGTGTGTTCCTATAGGACTCGTCAGACGATTAGGTCAAGTGAATGACGCTCACCCGCCGTCTTTCTTGATTTGAGTTGTTTAAAAATGTTGCCCTTTGAAGTTGATTAGCACTGGAACATTTTTGCATGCTGTTTCTCGAGACGCCGGCCAAACTGCTTCCGCAAAAAGTACACATAGCAAAAAGAAAAAAAAAAGCTTGATGTCATATTGGTTTGTGCCACCCTTCATACCTTCTGTCCCTAAGAAGTCTGGAATGCCCCAAGGCACTAAGGTGCCTGGCACGCGTCTTCGGCTGGTGTGTTTACCGTCCTATCCCGCCGATGCATCGAAAGTGGTCCGGAATCGGCAACAAATTACTTCACAAAACGACATGTGTCATCTTGTCGGATGTCGCGATCCTGGCGGTTAGTATTGGAAGTTCTGGCACGAAGTAGAAGCGAGAGCGAGTACCGCTGTCGTCACGGCGTCGCTAGTTCTGGCTGGCGAAGCTTTAATGGACTACCAATCTGAAGAGCGACCTGCAGCGGAACAAGTTTCTGCCGCATACATCTCCGCTGTAATGACACCGCCAGAGTTGCGACCGACGACATGACACTTCAATGACGTCATGAGTTGGCAATAGAGAAACAACTTTTTAGGGCGTGGTAAACGCACCAGTAGAGAACGTGTTCCGGGCACGTTACTATCACCATGACACCATCTGTGAGCTAGCAGCAGCGCCACAGGGGAAATGACCAGTTAGTTTGAAATCGGGTTCTAAAGGGAATTTAACAGCCAGAAAATATAAAACTTTAAGGAGCCGAGTTTTCATTTACGACTATTCAACAGCCGTGGAAACAGTGATAAAATGTGCAATCCGCCCATTTGTGTTTGTATTTTCTATTCTAGCCCTTAATGACAGGCGGCGCTACTGCCCGCATATGCTGCGCTTCGTAGGATTGAATCCCGTATACCGAAATATCGTCGTCGAATTGGCTAGGAAAGCCTTGCGAAGGCGTTGCTTTTTACTAGTGCCACTAAATAAGCAGCTAATTTAGTGACTCTACTTTTTACCATTAGATCTCGAATCCATTTGCTCACAGTAAAGCAGCACTTATTTCGACAAAACAAATGTAGATTGGTGAAAAGCTTCTAGTGCATGTTAACAAGCCCGGGGGGAGGGGGGGGGGGGGGAAGGGAAAAACGGGAGCAGCACACAATTAAAAAAAAAAGTAAATTGTTGACAACCTTTTAGGCGAAGTAAAAGCGGATTTAGCCAAAACCATGGGTCACCGTGCATTCGAGTATCCTTTGCAAATACGAAACGGCACGCTATGTCTTTAAGCCTTAAGATGTCACAGAAAAATAATGGGACTTCTCAAAGGTAGCTTCGGTTTTAGAGTTCATTTGGTTGCCCTCGTCTTCTCATTCTTGGCTGGCAACGTAAATGGGCATGCCTATTCTTCCCCGACTGAATAATTTCCTTAAATAATTGCTACACTTACCTTACCAGGTCTGCGACTGGAATGGAATGTCAAGTGGGTTGTTACGCGCCAACAAGCAGAGCGAGACGAGCCGTTCTTGGTCTTTTTCGATTTGTCTCTTACTCATGCTGAGTGAAGCTCGGGGAATGTAGAGCCAAAGCCTCCTGTATTCGCGGTAAGAAGCTCGCTAGGGGCGCTTCTGTTTTCCTCGCTACTGCCTCGCTACAGAGCCGCATCGCTCTTAAGGCTGAACTCAATGGGACGAATATGCTGCGAATAGCCGACGAATTTTGCCCGACGGCTTTTGCTCCGCGCGTGGAATCAACAAAGTGGCTGCTACGTCGCGCGCAAAGTGAGCGTGCCGTCGGGCGGAGTTCGCCAGTTATTCGTCACATAGTTCGTTCCCCTTTAGCCGCGAGGTGTTTTGGAGGCGTCCTCCTATGGTTCCCTCTTGTGACGTCATTACCTAGCGAACAACAAGTTCATTGGTGTTTGTAATGCGCATGGTGGAAGCTTGAAATCATTGCGCTCTGAAACCAACACTGGAAACACCATCAAAATTAAAGTTCTTACATTGCTCTTATTTCCGTCAATGAGAAAGCCTTTGTTGAGGAGAAAGACGAAGCTACCCAAGCTACCAGACGTGTTTTCTAAGCTCCGCTAAGTCTTCGGTAAACCTTAAGGTTTAATCACTTTGACGGACGGGACCGAGCCACTTGCTTCGGGCCTTCACTCCAGGGCCAGGAACGAAGACCACGGTGAGGACCTGTAAGTCGGACAAGATGAAAGACATCTTTCTAAGCCCCGAGGAATGCCTTAGGCCTTAGTGGTACATAGTGTCACTAAATAAGCTACGCTTCAGAGTAACGACACTTGGCCATATTGTGGCTTAAAATCATGGTTGCCAGTTATCTGAAGCTTTATCTGAAATCACAGGAAACGCTTTTCTGTCCTCCACAAATGTTTAAACAGTCCGCGACAGAGAAAAGCAATATTACATGAGCTTCCTAACACCGATTCGAATGCTGAGGAAGTCACACTTTTGAATCATGACGATCTGCAGTTGCGTCTGCTCTGCACAAGCCCCAATATGGCGACGCCCACAACAATGTCGGGGAACGGAGTGCCGATACTCTAAGCGCAGCTCATTTAGTGGCTCTAGTGGTACACAATCGGGAGACACCAACGAGACGACTCTCCGTTTACGTGGCGGACTTCGTGGCGCCGCCAAGTGCTGCGGGCAGCCACCCAAGGCAGCAGATCGGCAGAAATGACCCAAGCAAGTCTCTTCGGTCCGAGTGGATTCAACACAGAACAATACAAAATAATCAGCGCGACAGGCGAAACGTTTTACAATTGGGATACGTTACTGAATGACTTTGGAGCCCAAGTTAAGGCTTCGGTGGAATCTCAGATGAAGGCGCAAATGGAAGCACAACAAGCTCAGTTTCAAGCTCGGATTGAGTTACAACTGAAAGCCCAAGAAACTCAGCTTAGAACGCAGTTCGAAAAAGAAATGAGGGAAAGACTCGACCCACACAAGACAGACAGAAAAAGGCCAAGGACGGAGGAACTCCAGCACGTAGACGAAACAGTGGCCCTAACAGAGCCACCCATGGAGCCGGACAACGAACAAGACGAAGAAAAGGAAAGGCAATGGATAGAGGTCCGCCGCGGGAACAACGCGGGCGTGCGCAAGGTCAGAATCAAGAACGACAAGCCTAACACGAAGCTGGACATAGATCACCGAACTTTCAACCAGACCATGAAGAAAGCGGGAATCTCGCTAGAAAACGGAGCAAGAGCAAGGATTGACCCGAGAACCAACGACTACATTGTCACCACAAAGAACGAGGTGGAATATGAAAGGCTTTGTAACCTGAAGAAGTTTACGAATGAAAGAGGCGAAAACACGGAAATCAAAGTGATACCAGGCCTCGCAAGCAACCACTCGAGAGGGGTCATATACCTGAGAAACCCGGGGAACGATATGGAAGCCCTCTGCGAAGAAATCATATGCAAGACGCATCAGGTCATTTCAGCGACCATAATTGGCAAGAAAAGAACAACAGTCCTATTAACGTTTGAAGGGAAGGAACCACCAAAGAAGCTAGCGGTTGGACTTATAATTCAAAAGGTCTTCCCATACACGCCAAGGCCGGTAGTCTGCTACCGTTGCCATAGAATCGGCCACAAGGCCGAAACATGCACAAGCAAGGTAGAAGTATGTAAGACGTGCGGAAAACCCCACCCAAACGGGCTAGACGCGCCATGTGGAGGGGACCCCACCTGCGTGAACTGCAAGGGGAGACACCTGGCGCTCAGCAGGGATTGCCCGATGAGAGTCCCGCGGAGGGACGGCAAACCCACCTACGTGCAAAACACTGAACAGGAAAGAAAAAGCGCAACTCCCACGGAAACGGCAAAACCAGAGAACAGTGCTGAAAAGAAGACATACGCAGCTGCAGCAAGAAAGAAACCTGTTGGGGAAATCAAAGACCCTCTCATAGCATTATTGCGGCAACTCACCAAGCTTCTCTCAGACGAATATGGAACCTGAGCTAAGAGACATAGCCCCAAAAAGAATGTATTGGATACTACAATGGAACTGCAGAGGAATTAAAGGTAAAATTAACGAACTCAAAACCAGAATAGAGACATGGGGAGACAAGAGCCCCGACATTCTTCTCCTGCAAGAAACGAGGCATGCTAACCTGAAGGTCAGGGGCTACAACACATATCTGAACAGGACGGTAATCACCAACACGAGCAAGCAGGAAAAAGAGGGGGTCGCCGTACTACTAATCAAGGAGACACACCCTCAAAGCCAAATTAACACGGATTTTGCTTGCAATGAGGACGAAGAATTGGTAGGAGCCACAACCACAATCGGTAAACAAACCTACTCTTTCTTCTCCTTTTACCAGAAGCCGGGGAAAGGAGATGAGCACTACAGATGGATTAAACGGATACAGAACATAACCCAGCATAAGAGCATTGTTGGGGGAGACTTCAATGCAGAACACAGCGTATGGGGAAACCAAGACAACAGAAAAGGGATGAACCTGCTTCACCAAATGCACGGGAACTCCTTCGAATGCCTCAACAAGCCAGGAGGAAACACACGATTAGGGAACAAGAACCAGAAGGACACAACCCCGGACAGCCCCTGGACGAGGGGAGTACCCGAAGTCAACTGGGAGGCCCACGACGATACATGGGGTAGCGACCATGTTCCAATAATCATCACTCTTCACAAAAAGACCAGAGAGAAACGAACGGCCCGGGTCACCAATTGGGACAAGTTCAGAGAGATCTTGAAGAAGAAAATTCAAGTAGAAGGCCCAACAGATATAGAGAAACACATAAAGAAAGCCGCACAAGAAGCCACCACGACAACGCAGGTGGACGCAGACGCCCCTAACCCGGACCACCATTTGACAAATCTCCAAGAAGCGAGACACAAGGCACTGCTGAGGTACAGAAGGAAGAAGACAGACACCAGCAGGAGAATAATCCTTAACAGAGCCACACAAGAGGTGACGGCTTACACAAGAAAACTGAGAAAGCAGACATGGATACAGCACTGCGAAGGGTTTAACGACCGCACCGGCGTCAAGAAGCTCTGGAACACATATAGAGCCATGCTGGGGAAGAAAAAGGAAAAGAGCACGGGTCGCAACCTTGCACTGAAACTAAACATGTCGGAAGAAGAGCTAGCGCAAAAGCTCGGAGAGACCTTCTTCCCACAACCCGACGACTGGACACCTCTTCTAATAGAACACACGGAAGAAAGAAAAGAACAAGACGTCAAGTTCAGTATAGAAGAGCTAAACTACGCCATCAGTAGGGCGAAAAAGGGCACTGCACCCGGGGAGGATGGCGTTACGCCTGCCATGTTGAAGAACCTACCGGATGAAGGAAAACATGCTATCCTTGACCACTACAACAGGATATGGGAAGAACACACTCTACCACAGGGCTGGAAGCATTTAACGGTCATCCCAATTCCAAAACCAAACAAGCCCAAAGATAAGATGGCGAATCTTAGACCAATCTCGCTAACTTCGAACATATGTAAGACTATGGAAAGAATGGTTCTGGAAAGAATAAACTGGACACTAGAAAGCAGAAACAGCCTACACCCGATGCAGACAGGGTTCCGAAAAGGGTTGTGCACACAAGATAGCCTCGCAATGCTTCACCACGACCTGACAAGCAGAAAGGTTACCAAAGTACCAAAATTCCTAGTGGCCGTCGACATCAGGAAAGCGTTCGACTCAATCCCACACAAATCTGTTATAGCCAGCGCGAAAGAAAATGGAATCGAAGGCAACATGCTCCGCTTCATTCAAGATTTCCTCGAAGAACGCACCTACAAAGTTAAAGGGGCGGTGCAACGAAATTCGATTGGAATGTTCTTCACTTCAAACGAGCCTACTGGCACTAGTGGGACTCAAGGATACTCGCACGCAATGCCACTGGCCAAGAGACTCCTTTGTTGCGGTGTAATTTCAAGGTCAAAAGCGAGCGTTTTCATTCAATCTCTCCTTCGCAAAACTTGATGACGTAACTCGCTGGCCGCAGCACCTCCCAGTGACGATATTTGAATGTGGCTCATATATTGGAGCCGAGCATTGCGTTGACACTCGATTTGGGCTCGTGATAATCGATAGCTCGAGAAGCATTCGGGTAGTGGCCCGTGTCCAATCGCTGCAATGACGACAATAGCCGAACCATAACAATGTCTGGAACTCAGCGCGTGTCCTATGCTTTGCCGACCCCAGCGCGTGGCTATGATCAACATTGGCGGCATATAATCGGGTCCAGATCACGTGGCCACTTGTTTTGGCTGCGAGTTGAGGGAATGAACGCCGCTCATTTTCTTTAATTTTTTCTGCGATTTCAATTGCGTGCGATGTAAAACGAACGGGTGTTTCACAGGTCATTAACGTCAGGGATCCGTTGTAAACGGTATTTGGGCAAAGTACAAAAATCGTTGCATCGCCCCTTTAAGGTAGGGGAGACAGAGGGACTGATTCAATACAATAGGATAGGAGTCCCCCAAGGAGCAATATTCTCTCCGACCCTATTCAACATAACGATGACTGCACTGGCAAAAAAAACTAGAAAAGATCCCAAACTTATCATTCACAATTTACGCAGACGATGTAACAATATGGACCAAGGGAGGGCAGACTGGAAAACAAGTCAAGGCGATTAAAGAGGCACTGAGAGCTATAGACGACTTCGCAGAAGAAGTAGGGCTACAAGTTGCTCCAGAGAAGACAGCCTTGGTCATCATCGCGACACCAGAAGGAAGGAAGGCAACAGCAAGCAAACACAAGTTCACCTCCGCAGGAAGACAGCTAGAACCAACCAGCTCGACAAAAATCCTCGGCATGAACATCAGCCAAGACGGAAAAGCGAAGGAATGGCTAGAAGGTCTACGAAAAAGCTGGACACATATCCTTGGAATCATCAGAAGAACGGCTACAAAATCATGGGGTGCCAACGAAAATACACTAAGAACGTTAATACATGCCTTCTTAGTGTCTAAGGCAATCTACGGGTACAACTACACCACACTCACTAAGACACAACAGGAGAAAATCAAATGCCTGATGAGGAAAGCCCAAAGAGTCGTAACGGGCCTCCCGAACCACGCAAGATTAGAAGAGGTCAGGAAATGGGCGCTCCTCAACGACATCGAGGACATTGCCCGGGAAGGCGCTGTTTCGCAAATAATAAGGCTTCACGGAACAAAAGCAGGGAGGGTCATCCTAACCAAGCTTAGAAAAATCAACCTGCAGATGGAGGAGCCCGAGGAACCCCTACCACCGTGGGAAACCTCTCTGCCACAAGAAGGAAAACCGCCGCCAAACGCAGGGAGGGAAACAGCAAGCACGAGGCACCAAAATAGAATTCAAGCGCTTAAGGACCCCAACAAGGAAGTGATATACACTGACGCAACTGTTACCAGCCTGTGCCTGGTATAACATCACCACGGAGAAAACAGGCAGAGCAACTCTGCCTGAAAAGACAACCGTCAGAGACGCAGAAATAGAAGCGATAGACAAGACAATTAAGGACCATCAAGGCAACACCGGAAGAAAATATTACATTTTCTCGGACTCGAGGGAAGCCATCCAGGAGTACAGGAGCCCAGCCACAACACTGAAAACGGTGCAAGAAACAAGTAAATACATCGATGAAGCCAAGAAAGCCGGCACGAGCTTTACGCTTGAGTGGGTCCCAGGGCATGCGGGGATCCAGGGCCACGACAGGGCGGAGCGGGAAGCGAAGGCGGCGCTCATACACCATTATAGCACCCTTAGTCAGCTTCCCGTGGTAGACTCCATCGATTCCACGGACCCCTACGATTACCCACCAGACATCGCAAAACAAGTAAATAAAGAAAAAAGGAAAAAAAGACTGGAAGCTCTAAGGCCAATACCCCCCGCCCTTCCAAATATGAGACTCAGCAGATGGCAAAGAGTATGTCTGAGAAGAATCATCTCGGAAGCTGCAAACACGCCTGAAACTCTCCACAGGAAAGGCATTATTAAATCTAGTGAATGCACATCCTGTGGGTTTACTGGACCAGCAGGACTAGAACACCTCATTTGGGACTGCCCAACATGGGAGAGGGCAAGAGCAAGGCACATCAAGCAAAACAAAATTAAGGACTTTAGGGACTGGTGCCAACCAGTCTTTAACTTTGAAGAGAGCGATCGCAATAGAGGTCTAGTCAAGAGCCTACTAGACTTCATTGCGACGACAGGAATCAGAAAGTTCCTCTGACCTAGTTACCCCTTAATTTCCCTTTCCTGGAAGGCTATCGGCTTCAGCCAAGTGACTTTCTTTCTAATAAAAACGATTTTCTATCTATCTATCTAAGCCTTTGTTGACGTCATAGTCAGCATTGGGCCAATCGTGGAAGACCGACCACAGCGACGCTTTCGATCGCGCACGTCGCCAATAAAGCCCCTCTATCCTGGGAAAAGTGGCCCTATTCATTGTTGTGAAAATACTCGAGGCACGTGCCACGCCCCACTTCTGCGAAGAACATGGTGTCTGAAATCTAGCTCAGTGCTGCGCTGTGACACCGTGATCGTCCTAAGGGCTCATTCACACTGGAAGCGGATCCGCGTTCGCAAAGCGGTTGCGAACGCGGTTGTATAAGGATTCAGTACAATTGCACGCGCATTTGATGACATCAAATGCGCGTGCAATTGCACTAGATCTTTATACAACAGCGTTTGCAACCGCTTCGCGAACGCGGATCCGCTTCCAGTGTGAATGGGGGGTAAGTGTTGCACATTGCACGTGACTCTTGCAACGACGCACCTTACTCTACTTTTAAAATATGAAGGGGCTTTACCTCACTATGGGCAGTGCACGCGCTTCCCACGCGGTTCTTTTAATTTTCCTAGTGCATAGAAGCTTGGCATTGCGCGTGCTTGCACCAGCCAGAGGAATTTGTAGTCTCCTCACTCTCGGTTGTGAAAAAATTCCACCAGAAGGCAATACCTAAACTTTTCGCCGCGAATACTCTATGTCTGTTGGATGCGCTTCCCGAGGCTAGGGTGTACTAGAGTCACTGTATATGGCAGTGTAGCTGCCAGAGTAGCGACATGATGCAAAAATATTTAGATGCACGACGTCAGAAGCGCCGATAGAGATCTCTATTTTGGACCTGGGAGGTTGCCATGGTAACCGTACTGCTAGCGAAGCCGGACGGAAACTTTTTTTGGTCAAGTTTTGTTGTATTCTCCAGTCGTTCATTGAAAAGTGGTGAAGGACGTTTTGTGTTTGCCCAATCCCCCAAAAGTCATCCTGGTGGTTATTTCCCCCAGCCCGGTGATAGTTGCAGGGGGTAGAGGGAAAGTAATTGGGCATTCAAGTGGGGAAGGAAAACATATTTTCAGGCTTTGTGGTGAAAGGTACTACCGCACGTTACAAACGGTACAGCCGCTATCATTCATCCATCCATGTTGGGCTCTGTCGGTTGCTATGGAAATCGAGCCAGCTCGGCTCGTTGCTATGGTACCGCTTGTGACCAATCGCGGTGAGAGGTGGCTCAGGGAAAAGGGTGGCTCTACTCTGGCAGCTAGATATACAGTGGCTCTAGGGTGTACTAGAAAAGGAAGATGTGCCGTCCGGCGACCGTGAGTGTGTCGCATTTTTCGAGCACGTCGCTGAGGGCGCTGTGGGGCAGAACGCGACCGTCCGACAGCTGGCAGAGGTCTGGCGGTATCAACAGAAATGCTATATCCGTCGTAAAAATGGTCGTATTCTCTGTTTGTTCTTGTCTACTCTGTTGCGAGAAAGAATAATTTCCATTTTATCTTAAACTCTTGTCAGTCAAAAACCGTGACTTGCGCGAGCGGCAGAAGCTTACATTGAATGCGCAAATGCAGTCTGGGAACGATCAGTTAAATTAATAGTCTCGCTTCTATATTTTCTTTTTTGGTTCGGCTGTTATAGAAGAGTGGTTCCGTATCTCACTTTACATACCAGCATTAGGAAAGTGAAGTTTCAGTATATCATGTGCGATGCTTTCCTCTCTACAAAGTGTCCCAACTCTTTTAATTGTTCTTCGGCAGCGGTACATTTGCAGATTTTTATATATCTAGAGTTGGTTCTGGTGTTAACATCTTTGTGTAACCTGAATTAATAAAAGCGAGCGTATTAGTGACTTCTGCATTCTCAGTTAAAGCTTATATTCTAGCAAAAATCTGAATTGATCTCATCTAGTGAGCATGTATCATATTTTCACGACAATTGATGAGTCCACGAATGACTGACGGAAACTAAACGTTTAATGAGGCGAACCTATGCCCAAAACAACACAGTAAAAGGCTAGCGTCGCAGGCCTCGATATCGACGTAACAGCAGGATCGAGTGCTGTGGCGAGAGTGACTCCGGCCTGCCACGTGGAGCACCTTTCCTAGCCACATGGGTTTCTGTAACATTCGGCCTAGAACGTTAGGCGTCTAGAATATTCGTAACTCGATCAGTCGAGAAAGTTCTCGAATTTCTGAGAACGGCGATTAGAAAAAAATAAATAAAAGAAAATTTTACTGACTGGAATCGAACCTATAGGAGGTATTCACTGGCCGCCATATTTGAGGTCACTGTTTAGAGCGCATGCTCAGAACGAGCTCGCATTAATAGGCTGCCAAGACCAGCAATCTTGGTGGTGCGGAATGCACGTGGCGAAAGAACTGTGGAAGCTCGCGTTCAGCACGCGCTCCGCAGCCGAGCACACAGCTATGGCCGCCAGTGAATACGCTCCGCAGCCGAGCACACAGCTATGGCCGCCAGTGAATACTCCCTATAGGGAGTATTCACTGGCGGCCATAGCTGTGTGCTCGGCTGCGGAGCGTATTCACTGGCGGCCATAGCTGTGTGCTCGGCTGCGGAGCGCGTGCTGAACGCGAGCTTCCACAGTTCTTTCGCCACGTGCATTCCGCACCACCAAGATTGCTGGTCTTGGCAGCCTATTAATGCGAGCTCGTTCTGAGCATGCGCTCTAAACAGTGACCTCAAATATGGCGGCCAGTGAATACCTCCTATACCGTATGCGCGACAGTCAAGCACAGCAACCATTCCGCCACGCACGCGCTCGCTCCCCGCGACGGGTGTGGCAGTACTCCCCCCTTTAAAAAAGGCATCGTCTCAATGCGACGGGCCGGGAAACAAAACAGCTAAAACGCCGAATGGTTACCGCGCAGTCAAGCGCGGTAACCATTCGGCCAAGCATGCTTTTTGTCTTTTACAGCGGAGCTGTTAAGGGCTAGGATCCCCAGGATCGTGTCCGGTATGCCGACACAAACCTGCCTGGACAGCTACCGCCATCTATAAGCGACGGCGGCAAGCACACAACCAGTATGGTTTCCGCCGTCGCTCGTAGATGGCGGCAACCTTTCCAGCTATAATAGACCCTTTCCGGAATTCAGTCTGGCCACTTTGATCACTATCACCATCATCTGAAAAGTGGCATACGTGCTATACTAATGGCGGCCTTCTGGGGTGCTATGTTGCGCTTTTTGGACTCCCAGGAGACTTGGAAGAAGGAAGTGACGTCAACGACTAGAGCAAACGCAGATTGGATGTTGACAGAAGAAAACAAAATCAACATCCAATCTGCATTTGCTGCGTTGTTGACGTCACTTCCTTCTCCCTAGTTCAGTACAATTGCACGCGCATTTGATGTCATCAAATGCGCGTGCAATTGTACTGAATCCTTATACAACCGCGTTCGCAACCGCTTTGCGAACGCGGATCTGCTTCCAGTGTGAATGAGCCCTAATGGCGGCACTACACAGCTTATCCACACCAGAAAAAGCGAACGTCTTCGAAAGCACAGAGCAGAAATGGGAAACGATGTTGGTTCTTTTACGTCACTTTCGATTCATGAAATCGAGGCCGCTTGATTTAGCCGAGCATCATCACCTATCAGCGTCATTTGAGCGGCACTAGTGGAGCTTTTGGGACTGCCACAAGGTGAAACTGACATTTTAAAATGGTCCATTCCACTTGGAAAAATTTGTTTTTTCTTACATATCACACAGGTAACAAATTATTCTTAGACTTCTTTTTCGTTTCCTACATCAATTTTTTTTTTTACTTGGAATCAAACGATTTTATTCCTCGAACTGAGAGGCGTGGCTCAACATCCGGAACGAGGAGTGTCTCTTTTTGCATGTGTTGTATGTGCCACGCTGCACGCTGGCACGAAAGAGCACCGCTCTGCTTTTTTTCCTCGCTGTATTTAACGTCGTTGTGAGTTCCTTGTCTCTTCGGCAAAACTAGCAGCCACGCAATATTGTAGTGTTCAGACACAGCGCAAAACAAGAATAAATAGTCACACCAACACGATCCAAACCAGCTTCGCTAAACGCTGCCTGACCGGCCTCCAGGAACCACTGTGACTCTCAGCGCCACCCCAGGCACCTGCGGCAGAACTGGGCCACACAAAACTAAACTCTTATGGAGAGGCCGATGTGGTCGGCACACCTCCCAATTTTAGTGCACCATATTATTCACTCGGTAACCCTACTACAGTGAACTATACTCTCATTGGACCTCTTGGCGAATATGTGCTGCCACCTAGACACGCGAATCGGTTCGAGACTAGGTGACTGGAAAACAACGCGCGCCCAAGGCCTCTCCCACCCGTTCCACACCCAAAACGTCAGCTACATCCTGTTCACCCATTGAGGCGATGTGACGTAGATACGGCTCCCCCAAGCTCACCTTTGTCCCCATCGTGCGTAATCTTCCGCCCCGAGGTCGACACAACGAAACCGCTCTAAGGCGAGAAATGCAAGATGGCGGATTGTTTGAAACCAGATACTCTCGAACCCAGTCGCATAAAATACTCCGCGCATGCGCACCGCGTATTTCTACAAAAGGTCCATTATGGAGTACCACACAAACACGAGTCACCACATGCCACAAAAACAATCACACCTAGTGAGACAAGCACAGCACAGAAAGAGAGAGAGGAAAGATGTTTAAACGATTGACTCCTTGAGCACAACAACATAACTAGAGACACCTCAGGACATTTAAAGGGGTCATGAAACGATTTTCCTACTTCTTCCTCCTTAGCTTTAATCCTCAACTCAAATGCGAATTGTGAAATCACGTGGTCGTGACATTCCTTCGGCACCGGTGCGATGACTCCTAGCTTCCACCGTGCTTTTTATGCACACCATAGAACTTGTCATTCCCCAGTGACAATAAGTTCCGTCAGGGCACTCATTGGCCACGAACGCGAATCCAAATATTCGTCGACGGATTGATTGTTGACGAGCGCATACGTCTGAGTGACGCAGTTCTCGTGTCCAATGCGTGAGCTGGGCTCTGCTGACGTCAGTTTGGCGCCGGTGACGCGCTTTTGGAACCGCGGATGTATCATAGTGAAAAGGCGGAGAGCTTTCGAAGGCAAGAAGGTACAAAATAGTCCGCTATATTTTCAAATGTTTGTACCGAAAAGCTGGCTTTCGACTTTCTAGCCTCTTTCTTTTGGCAAACTAAACGATACGCGATTAGTAAAGTCCCAATTTAAAATCATTCATCCCAACCCAAAATTCGTTTCATGGCCCCTTTAAGTCTACATTGCCGTGATTGTGGATGTGCGGCACATCTAGATAGGTGTACAGTGCTGGGCAGGAGCGGTAGCCAACTGACTAGCAAGATAGTGGAAGCGGAACATATGGCCAGTTATGACGATAAATGTGTTACCATGGCAGCTTGATACTTTAAGCCCATGTTGCGGATAAAAAAAAGATCGAAGCGCAGGATGGCAAGCAAAAGAAAAAAAGGCAATTGTTTCGTGTAAGGCTCTCGAAAGTATGAAGCGCTGGTGAAAAGCAGCCTTCTGTGTCAAGTCCTTATTTCGAACTCTTTTTGTTCGCGTTCCGTCCATTGAAAAGCATTCAGGAAGGGCCTGAGCACGCACCTCGTATCGCTGCGCCGCAGTGTTCTTTCGCAACATAAAGGCCGTCTGCTTCTATCGCCGTCAGTATGGCAACGAACGCCGAACTAATAGAAGCACGCACGGTACCGCCGCGTAAAGTCAACAACAGCTGACGCCATTTTACGAACGCCGTCTGCTAGCCTAAGCCGAACGCCGTGTGTCAGATCTGTACTCTGTTTCACCTTATGTTGTACCGCAGCGAAGGCTACAAGCGCGAGCTCCTTGCTCTGGGGCACATCTCGGCGGCACAAGCTCTCGTGCATTTGGAGCAGCTGCTAACGCTATGAGCTCTATTAAAATGAGCTGTTGGGCTAGTTGGTTTTGCATAATAACAATGTAGCGCAAAGACAACACAGGAAGGAGACAGAGATAGGAAAGAACGCTACTCACAACTAGGTATCTACTCACAACTAGGTATTTACTGCATGTAAATACCTAGTTGTGAGTAGCGTTCTTTCCTATCTCTGTCTCCTTCCTGTGTTGTCTTTGCGCTACATTGTTATTATGCTATGAGCTCGCGCGTCTAGCCTTCGCTGCGGTACAACATAAGGTGAAACGGAGAATAGTGTTGTGCAGAACAGCGTTCCTGGAACGCGTTCCTTTTAGGAGGAACGCAGAACGCCACCGTTCCAAGTCGCATCGCTGGAACTGGAACGGGTAGGGTGCAGTCATGTGCGCTTTGCTTGGGATGATGACTTCTGGCCATTTTGTATCGAACGCTTATATTTTTTTTTTGTTCTGAAGCGCGTGAAAGAGCGTGTCCCTGCACGCGCTTGTGGCACTGACTGTGCTACGGCGACATTTTGTTTCCTGCAATTTCTTTGTATTTTTCCTGTGAGCGCGTGCTGTCGGCATCGGGTACTACAAACGATGGCATTACTCTAAACCACCGTGCTCTAAACAGAAGGACATTGAGGCACTCTAGGAACGGGAGCTCGTCACATTTTCGCTGGAACGGAAGCAGGAACAGCGTTCCTTTTTTCGTCCAGTGGGGTAATTTGTATTTTAATTTTAAAAGGGAAATTCTAAAAGTATAAAAACAATATATTTTCGAAGAGCAGGATCTCGTTAACGTTTAGGTTACGTATCCATAGGGTTTATTCTGTGCGGACCTTACTTGCTAAAAGTCGGTTGAAGGAGAGCTAGTTGACATTGATTCTTTTGTCAGTGCCGGAGACTGCGGTACAAAAAGCAAAAAAATTAGGCGAAGGAAAAAGCACAAAAGGGGGACGTTTCAAACTCAGCTATTTTCTTTGCTTCCCGGAATCCTCATAAACCGAGAAATGTAAGGCCGACAACAGCTATCACTGAACTTCCACAAAGCGACCTATCGTTACAACAAAAAACAGGTTTCCTGACATTGAACGCACTAATTGTCTCACGAATATTGGTCAATTAAAATATAAACAAACATTCTCCATAAGAGTTTAGTTTTGTCGCACGCACGCACGCACGCACGAACGCACAAACGCACACGCGCGCGCACGCACACCCGAACGCACACACACACGCACACACAGACGCACACACACACACACATACACACACACGTGAGACGCCGGTCGGTGCGAGACCGCGCTCTGGTCGACTGAACCAGAGGCTCATGTTGCTCTTGAGGAAGAACGCTTCTCAGCGCGGGACGGGACCGTCGCGGACGTAACAGGGACCCCATACCTCTGCTGGGTCTTTCCTGCTTTCCTGGGAAATTTTTTTTGAGAGACGTGTGCCGCATTCAGAAAGCAGCTCCGGTTGCAAAATATGGGGGCCATAAAGAGGGCCGTTTAGACCACGATCAGAACCTAACTGACGTAACGAGTGTTTGACAAGCGGTTGGCGCATAAGTCGTCTCTATGCACGCAAGCGGGCGACGGGCTCAGCGCAGCGGATCCCTTGAAGTCACCGGGGCCGTCAGAATCCCCTGTCTACGTCGGAGCTGTAGATTTTGGCGGCCGCGGCGACGAACGACGGGAATCTATCATTGTTTCTGCTCGCCTCCTCTCTCCTCCGAAACATGAAATTTGCATGGTGACCAGTGAAATGGTGGCTCTCGCGCCTTCGAGATGGAAGAGAGTTTTTGACGTGGGCCCAGATGCCCTCCACCGTATTGGTGTGCGCACCAGTGTTCGGGTCGACAGAGTGCAGCTTGCGATTGACGGGGAGGTGTGTGAAGCGAGCGTGATCTGCAAGCTTGCGGTAGCCAGCCCAACAGTCAGTGATTATGTTTGCTCCAGGACGGGCCCATTTGGCTATTAGCCCTTGCAGTGTTTTTGCGTCACGGGTCTCCACGGCTATAAGAAAGCAGCGCCGGCTGCCACGCTCCACACCGCCGAAAACCCACTGGCCAGGCCTTAAATACCCGTGATGGTACTTTCGCCGCCCGAACATACTCTCGTCTAGCTCTACAGTCACGCCTTCGCCACCAATCATCTCTGAATGCGTAAAGACGGCATTCACCACAACCTCCCGACAAAGGCTCGTCCAATCAGTTATTGTCTTACTTGCAACATCAGTCTCCTGCCGAATGACGGCGCACGGCAGGTTCTGGCACCAGAGGTGGATTATTCTTATGAGTTGGGGAAGCGTCAGGTGCGATCCCTTGAAAAAGGAACTGCCCCGTATTGAGACCTCGCCCCGGCACGGAACCTTCAACGGCTTCCTCTTGAGCTCCTCACGAGTCATCCACACACCGCACCTCCACGCGTAGCTATCCGCAGATCTAGTGCGAACTTGCAGCGTCATCGTAGCTTCGCACTCTGGGCACGCACGGAAATCCAGCAGCAGACCCATGTCCTCAAGCAAATTAATTTGTTCAAGAGGGTCTTCCATAGCGTCATGAATACGGCACAGGTTAAACGCCATGGCAATGTGATGCTCGCCTCTGGAAGAATAAAGCGCCGAGGGGGCTGAACGAGCAGTGCTGCGCGCTTCTTTGCATTTATTATTTTTATTTGACCCGCTGTTTTATTCCTCGTGACACCATTCTAACACACTCATTGGTTGATTGGTCGTACCACATCATCGCGCGACAAATCAAACGCCAAACGTATGACCACTGACCAGCGTTGCCAGATGGTGAACTTCGGCACCCGATTTAAAAAATCTGGTGAAATAGACCCTTTCCGAAATTCAGTCTGGCCACTTTGATCACTATCATGATCTGTGGAACGGCATCTGTGCCATACCAATGGCGGCCTGCTAGTGACTGATAAAGGAAGACATTAAAGATGCTCCTAAGGGGATGATGTGAGGCCTGCATATTCGCTGGGTCAGCACGACGCGACGTAGGAATGGAACACAAGAGCTATGTAAGCGTTTATTTCTAATAACTCAGATTCAATCAATCTGTGGGCAGCACACAATTGGCTTTAAAGCCCTTTGGTGTATAGAATTTTCTCGATGCATCTGAGTGGGTTGAAGCTTTGTTCTGAATGCAGGTTCTTGGTCACCATCAAACTGAAAGTGATCGAGAAAGAACTCACACTGAACAATTCCTCACGTGCCGTTGACTTGCGAAAGTGACGGTGCTGATACAAGTTCATCTCCGCCATTGATATGGCAAAAACTAAACTGCTTTACGAACCACCAGATGGCACTGAATTTCGGAAAGGGTCTATTGTGGGGCTACTGGTGTTGATGTACCTGAACGGCTACACCAGCGAATATTTGGTGAGAACTGGTGAAAAATTTCGAGAAAAAAAAATTGGGGTTGTGGGGATATTTATACAGCGTGTAGTTGGTCAGCCATTTAAAGTTGCGACGAGTCACTCCCTGTAGATGAGCAATTTAGCCAGTGCAGTACAACCGCTAGCCTGGGGCTTGTCACTTGCATTAATCAAACTTACACCATTTTGTTGAAATAGATTTTGGTGAAATTGATGAAATGGTGAAATTCGGCATCAGATTTGAATAGTCTGGTGAAATTGGGGGGCTACTGGTATTGATGTACCGGAACGGCTACACCAGAAAATATCTGGTGAAAGCTGTTGAAAAATCTTGATAAATGGCTTGTCACTTGCATTAATCAAATTTACACCGTTTTGTTACACTTTCAGCCGCATCCCATAGGTGCCGCGACTTTCTCGTCCACATCAGCACTCAATCGCTCTAGGAAGCAGCCATCGACATTGAGGCTTGTTGCTTGTGGCACTTGTGGCGTAGCTGGGGGCCTGGCACTTCTTGGTATGTGTTGCACGCCGTCGGAGTCGCAGTTGCTTTTTTTCTCGATGGTTTTTCTTAATCCTGACTTTCTTCTTCGCCAGATCTTCGCAACGCATGGTTGTGTGCGCTGTGCTGTCATTGGTGCGAGCCACGCCACAACACGAGCACCACCGACGTTTGGCACGTAGCTGAATTACATTCCTTATGGAGTACGAACAGGCATCCCAGAGCACGTGGTAATTAGAAGCGCATCACAGGCTGCATGTACTCTGTAGTCGCGATGGTATGGCTTTTACATGTATTGTATGTCGTTTAATTCGCAGTGTTATCATTGTTTTCACATTTCTTTCAATACTTCCAGGCTAGAAAGACTGCCTAATGAACTGTCAAAGCAAGCGCAGAACAGAAAACAGCGGAAGCGATTCCGACAGCGGTGGTGATGCTTATAAGCGTGCTAAAAGACCAAGAAGGTCTTACGACGATTGCAGGAAATATTTGGGAGAAAGAATTCCCCTGGCTGACTAGTGTGGTGTCAGGAGACACAATGCTTCCGTTGTGCAAGCTCTGCCGTAAATCACTAAAACCCCATCGCGGAACCCTGATAAGACATGCAGAGGGAGCACAGCATAAAGAGATAGTGAAGACGACATCAATATCCCAAGCGCTGAACTTTAAAAAAAAAATCGAAGTATGCCCGACAAATTGAAGCGCGCCGAGTTGCAGCTAGCTGTGGCAACATGCTGCCACTGCTCAACCACAGCTGCCGATCACCTCGGTGACGTCATTAAAATGAATGGCACAGGCAGCATCCTCGAGAACCTCCAACTTCATCACACGAAGTGCACGGCCTTGTTAAATTCAGTGGTTTCACCTAGCCTCAAAGATGAACTCGTTTCCGGCGTAAGAGGAAAAAAAAAAGCTTTCGCTCATGATTGACGAGAGGACATGTGGCTGCCGAAAAGCTGCTTGCAGTGTGCGCACGCTATTTCAGTCAGAAATCAGGCGAAATTAAAACTGCCTTCTGGGGACTGTACCCCGTGGTCATACCTCGGCATTCTTACTCATAAGTGCGATCACTCACGATCACTTATGCACACCGTCAGATTTGAGGTGATCGTGAGTGAGGCCGCGAGTCTCAAAAAGTTTTGAGTGTGATCGTAGGTTCTGAGAACTCATGAGCGTGAGTCTGATCGTGAGTGTGATCGCGAGTTCTGAGAACTCATGAGTGTGGGTGTGATGGTGAGTTCTGAGAGGTCATGAGTGTGAGTGTGAGTGTGAGTCCTGAGTGCTCATGAGGTTTAATGTGAGTTCTGAAAACGAATGAGCGTGAGTGTGAGCGTGAGTTCTGAGGACTCATGAGTGTGAGCTTGAGTTCTAAGTGAAGGGCTCATGAGCGTGAGTTCGGAGATCTCTTAAGTGTGGTCGTGAGTTTTGAAACTCATGAGCATGAGCCTGAATCAAGACGTGAGTCTTAGGGTGGATATGAGTCCGGTGATTTCATTAGTCTGCGGGATGATGTGAGTCTGAGGACCATGGCCATGATGGGTCACGGTGAGCGCTGGTATTATCTTGGCTGGGTTGGTCACGTGAGCTCCCGGGCCATCTGAGTGGGCAAGGAGACTCGCTTCACAACTATTGCGCGGGGTTCAGGGTTCGTTTGGGTGTCGCTCGCCTGCTCCTCCGCCATGTCGACGCGCCGGGTCCTGTGGAGGGCGGAGGAGGGGGAGGGGGACTATTTCTTGCAGACTCCTCCATGCTAGCGCCCTCTGCAATGTGTCAACCAGCTGTGGAGGGCAGAGGGGGTATGGGGGTGGGGGGGAGGTTCGCTTTCGTGTCGCCTCGGCGTTCGGACATCGCTTCACGGCAGAGGGCGAGACGACAACGGACTGATGGCGCTTCGAGGCGGCTTGGTAACGTCGGAGTTGGGGAAGTGCTCCAAACGGTTAGCGCTCCTCTCCCTGTTGCATAAAAAGGCTCGTGTGGATTTCGTCTCCTGTTGCCAAGTTGGCGCCGGTGGGCATAGAATTTTATGATTGCGTCAACCATAACGTTCACACAGCTACGATAAAATTAAGTGAGTCATATGATCTTCATCAGCACCCACCCAGTCGCACGAACAATTCTATCTTTCCGTGCACCACACCGTACCTTTCGCAAATGCGTTATCAATCAGGAATTGCAACAAAGGCGGTTTATGATCGATGGAAGCTTCGAGTGAGATCTTTCAGATTGTGCGATATCATGCTTTCAAGTTTCGCTTGCGGCAAGATGTCTTGCCACATGATAAGTGGCGCGACCTACGTTATCGAGAGCGCGAGAGAGAGCCACGCGGGGACGACCCCAAACCCCCAAACCACTCCAAACCAATTTAACTCGGACCCAGCAAAGCCATGCCAAACCAATCCAAACGAAACCAAACCAAAGGTGGCTGCATCTATCAAGATAATAAAGACATCAATGTGGCGATGCAGTCGAGTTGTTTCATGATTACAACTGGTAGCAGCGCGCAAAAAACACAAGGACAAAGGGAGGAATTCACAAGAGGAGCGCTGAACTTCAACTGAACATTTCATGAAAAAGACATGCCCAAGTAAACAACCACGCCGTTATCGCATCAACGCTCAAAATAAGCTATTTCTTTTTTATGTAAATTCACCGAAGTCTGGCTAACACAATCATCTCCATCCTTTCCTATCAAGCACAATTCCAGCAGTTCTCTTGCAGTTTTGTCACCCCCTTTCCCCACAATCGCAACATCTTCAAAATTCGGCTGACACATGCAGGTTGCACAGTGTAAAGGCAGATGTCCTCCCGTTGTTGAGCGCAGTGACAGGGCATGTTCGCGCGCACGTTCGTTGACGCATCGACCTGTTTGGCTTATGTATACCCGACCGCAGCTCAAAAAGAATCGGTACATCAGTGTTACCGCACAATGAACATATTTATTTATGTGTTTTACAGATCACTTTTCAGATCACAGAGACTCTGTGGTCGTAGCGTCCGCCGCAACAGGTTTCCAAAAAACATATTTTTGGGAGAAACGGAACATCAGAGATATCACTTTGCGCACGACTTCGGATGTGCGTAAGCTGGAGACAAACCATACAAGTGGAATAGGTCACGCCTTTCTAAGTAGATCCATAATCACTCTTGTGTTCACCACGCTTCGTAAAAATACTGAAGTCTATGGTACCATCGTCAGTACTTCATCAAGTGATCGGAGCAGTCCTGTCTTCAGAGCCCATTATTGAAATGGCATTCTGAAGGCTTTTCGTGCCTTACTTACTCATAGACAGAAACATTATCCCTGTACACTCGTCACCTTTAAAATCATTTTTCATCAACCGTTTTATGGCGTACCTAGAGATCTTTGGCTGCTGGCCTGGAACAACCAGTTCATGACAGCACATAACATATTCGGTGTCCGCGGAGCCCAAGGGCTCCGCGGACGCAGATTTGAAAACTACCAACATACGGAAATGGTTGGCCTCCAAGCACTGACTCGAGCCGGTGCCGAGCACTATGGGTTAAGTTAATGTGTCTCAAGCTCTTCATAATCACTGATTTATCAGATAGTCACATATAATCATATAGCGTCCGTGTCAACTGAACCTTGTATCTGTTGCAGGGCTAATATCGCTGTTTATCGTACGAAGTTCCCAGGAGCGGTAAAATATATTGAGATGAAAGAAAAATAACGCTGTTTCCATTTTGTAATATAGCATAAAAAAACGAAGAAAGTGGAGTCTCTGGCTATGATTGATGACACATAAAGTAAAATACGTGCTGTGACATGCGACTTGGCCGCATAAAAAATCACCAATCGATAGAAACCCTTACTGTACTACTTTTCATGGGACTGATGCTCGTATTTTTCTTCTTCAAGTCAGTTGTTAGGGAAGCAGAACTGCCAGGACTTCCCTTTTAATGTGGATGGTGACTAGCACTGAATGAAGAGGACCTCGTAAATCCATAAACATTGTGTAGGCAATTTAGTTGACAATTTAACTTAGAAACATGGAACTTCATGTGTGCACGGAAGCTCAACACGATAAGCAACACAAGCTGAGCACACACTGTTCCAAAATAGCCTGTCGTTATTTTTCCCGAGAGGTTTTGCATTTTGTTTGTAATCACAGAGTGCAGCTTTATTGTACCTGGCAATATGCAGAAAAAGGCCTCAGTCCATTGTTGGGTTCTTGTGCCAGTGCTAAAATCGAATAATAATTGTTTAAATATACACGTTTATAAGAGCCAACCATAGTATTTCGACAAACAATAAAGCTATTCGAACGTAATATGTTCCACCTTGTCCTTACATTCCACAGTTATCATACTTGCAGCATGACTTTAAAACGTAGGTATGTGTTAATGAGGAGTATTTTCCAAATAAGCCAAGTCTACTTAAACAAAAACTGAGATAAAGCGATTGTTTGTTTATTAAATTAGCCTTGAGTCCTGTAAGGCGAGCACTTTCACATTAAATTCTCTCGCATAAAAAGAAATTACTTTCATAGCATTTGGAACCAACACATGTCCACATACGCTAGGCAGTTTCAGCAAAACTTGGTTTAGCTTTGGTATCGGCATTTCGCTCATTAAAAAAAAAAAACCTCCACTTTCTTGACTCGTCTGAAATTCAGTACACTTTGAATATGCCACCGTTACTGTGGCCGGCACCCCATGTCATTGCCGGATCTATCCCAATCCGAGGAAGATACATTCATGGCGATCACAAAAGGCCCCTGTCCATCGAAAACGTGGTCCATGATGTGGACAACCTTCTTCAGTGTCACTTTCGCATCATCCACGTGCCGCACAAAATTTTCCCATTTCTCTGCAGTTACTTGATTAGTACCTTCATCCACGAGAGGTCCCAGTTGGGGCATCTTGAATTCCTTGTTAAGAAACGCAACGTAGCCCTTCATATCGCCCCATGTCAACTCGATCGGGTTTAACTGGCAAAGGTAAGGTGGGAGCCTTAAGGCAGTGTGGCCGGCCGCAGCAGCAATCGTGTCAATGCGACACTTTTCTCCGTCGTGCTTGGTTATGGCCACAATCAACAGCTAGGCCTTGGTTATGTCAGACCCACAGTGGAAGAAACACAATGTGTTTCTTCCACTGTCGTCAAGCCGCACCTTTTTTGCTGACCGCCACGCCTGAATGTCTTTCTTGAGGGTTGGCATCATCGGAACTTTCTCCAGCTTCACCGGATAGTTGGAAGCATTATCCATCACTACCACACCCGCTAGGGGTAGAAGAGAGAGCGGCTTGTCGACAAACCACTTTTCTCAGTGCTTTCCGTCCATCTTCTTTTGTTTCTTTTCGGCCAAATTTCTTAAACTAATTGATCATCCAGCATCCAACATGGTCAGCATACTCTTTAAACAAAGTCTGAATTCTGGTGAGGTACCATACGAGTGTTGTTTCTCCCATGTTAGACCCATCTTCAAATCTGGCAGCAAATCCAATACACCTAGCTACCGACCCATCTCGTTGACTAGTATACCCTGCAAGCTCATGGAACCTGTACTTTACACTCACATCATTCCGTACCTGGACCATCGCGACTTTTCTTTTCCCCAGCCAGCATGGTTTTAGGAAACGTCATTAATGTATCAGCCAACTATTTAAATTTACCACGGATCTTCACTTTAATAATCATTCCTCAGCAGAAACCAACGGTATTTTCATTGATTTCGCGAAAGCTTTCGATAGCGTGCCGCACCAACGACTACTTCTTAAACTTTCTCTCTTCCACGTCCATCCTTCAGTCATCAGTTCGATAGCTTCGTTTCTAACAGACAAAGAGCAGTCAGTTTCCGTCAACAGTTCTTTATCAGCATCAGTTCCAGTAACTTCCGGTGTTCCCCAAGGCAGCGTCCTTGGCCCCCTTCTTTTTCTTATCTATATTAATGATCTTCCTTCCTCAATGAACTCGACGTTTCGGCTATTTGGCGATGACTGTGTTGTATACAGAAATATTACTGACCCAACAGTTCATTACATTCTTCAAAACGGTCTCGACAACATAAGCTGCTGATGCACCCATTGGCAGATGAATATTGACCCCGGAAAATGCAAATAAATGGCCGTTACCACTAACTCGATCAAATCATCTCGCGAATATTCATTACTGTCACGACAATTAGGAAGTGTCTCATTATACATATACTTGGTGTCCATATTTCTGAAACATTATCGTGGAATGAACACATCGACAACCTAATCACCAGGTCATTGAGATCATTAGCTTTTTTGAGGCGGAACCTCTATCTGGCCCCTGCTGCGACAAACTTACTCGCCTATAAAACAATAATTCGACCCAAACTTGAATACGCAATCGTTGTGTGGACTCCCCATCAAAATGATCTAATATCATACCTAGAATCAATACAAAGCAAAGCAAGAGGTTTATCCTAAACGATTATTCTCCAGAATGTTGTGTCTCCGCCTTACAATCAAGACTTGGTCTGGCTTAATAAGCCATTTGGCGCAAAATTAACCGCGTGTGTTTCTTCCATTAAGTTTACCATAGTAATTCACAAATCAGAATTATTTATTGTCAAAAAGCCCATTATATTTCTTCTCGAAACGACAACACATGTAAACTCCTTCAATACCGTTCCCATAATAACTCATCCATGTTTTCTTCCTTAATATTGTGTATTACAGAATGGAATAACTTGCCAGATCATGTTGTAACCGACTTAGATATTGCAGCGTTTCAAGAAATGTGCGTGATTTTGTTCTGTGAGTAGGGAATGTCTGATTATGCATATAAATTTCTTGTTTTCTTTGTGGTTAGACGAGATGTGGTTGTGTTAGTGTTCTTACGTTCTTTTTTATATTGTATTCCAATTTACTGCCGCCCACCTTATGTAATGCGTCCTCAAAAGACGCTGTTGAGATAAATAAATAAAATGAAATAAAATGAAATCCCTTCATGGTAGTCACCACTTGCCTTTTTTGCGCGAAAAACTTCCCCCACACCGTCAAGAAACCCGTTCTTGTGGCCAACATGTGTGACGATCAGTTTCCCACCTTTGCCGCTTTTTTTTGCAACCCGTTGGAGGGTCCGGAGCGGTTGGCCTCACGCGCACATATCACGGTCACGTCAGCCGAGACTCTCGAATGGGTGTGCCCGGCGTTCACTCCCGTTTCTTCAGTGTGAAAAATGGGCCGTCTTTGCCTTCTAAGCGTCTGTATCTCTCGCAGGTACTGGCATCGCCACAGCACAATGTCTGCTGTCTCGATCAAATGGCACTTGCGAAAGCGGCACTTAAATCTAAGGCCCAACTTCTTGAGCATCCGATTTAGAGTTGCTTTGTACACACTGGATAGCTTGTCGTCGTCGTCGAACCTCCGATTAATCTTTGCGACCGTCAGAATTTTATTATCGTGGAAAAACCCGTGAACAATTCTTCCTAAAACACCCAGGTCAAAATCGTCCAATTTCGTTTTCCTCCCCGAGCTTTTCGCTGACCGAGATGATTTTTATAGTAAGACCAACTTGCCCCTCGTGTTGTACTAACTTGCCCACTTGTAGAGAGCTCGCTTGCTGACACCGCACAGCGCTGCCGCCCTTCCGAAAATGGAATTGGTAGCAGCCGATAACTATAAAAAGATGGACTACATTTTAATAAATAAATGTAGAACATTTTTGCTCTGAAAGGTCCTGACATTAACTTTTGGGACATAAAGATTTATCTTTAGAAGCAGGGGTATTATATTACCTTGACGAGGTTTGTAGGCAGGTTGAAGGTAGTGGGTAGTGCACATTCCCCTAAGCGCACAACTTTCCCCGTCCTGTCAAAGGAATTCAAGCAGATCACGTCCATCTCTGAAGGCTCCAAGTTACACCTGGCGACGTTTTCGACCCACAGCTGAAGGGTAGCGGGGCGACTTCATGGAAACCTTCGGAACAAATAAATATTTTTCACCGAACATATTCCTGAGCGCCAGGATAGCTATACAAAACATTGAATTTTTGCCGATGGTAACTTCTTGTCTTTTCGCAATCGGGGCGATTTAAAAACGGCACCGCACAACATGACGGAATCGTCGACCTTCCTCTGTTGTATCCGCTGAGTTTCAAGAATCTGCTTCGTCGAGCGACTTCAATCAAGCACAAAATATCACCCACGGTACAGTTTACTAGACCCATGGCTATTTTTATGGTAGCCTGTCGCCACAGCGCTGTCTCCCATATTACTCTGACGTAAAGAGATTGGGCAGAAATACTCAAAAATGTATATAGAAATGCAAATACCGGGATACATAAAAATAGGGCAGAAATACAAATGCCGAAATACTGATACCGCCATATATTTTTCAGATTTGTTTCAGACGCCAACTAAGATGAAGCTTGAAGTGGGAGGTTTTGATCCCGATATTACTTTCCCGCAGGCTTGGCACTTCGCCTTGAAGGTAATGGTTCCGGACGAAAAGGAGTCTTCAGTGGGCTAAAAACGTTCCATCAAGGATTGACCGCGGTCCCTTCCCTGACATGTCTTTCTGATGAGTTATGCGAAAAGACTTTGACCTTTAAATACATTCTATGTTTCCCTAATACCATGAAAATTTCACCACGCTCCTGTCCATTGAGGAAAGAAGGGCGCCCCTGTCGACAGTGATCACAAGACGTCAAGGTGGAATGAACTGGTATTCTTGTATCTCCAAGTCTGGCCCTGAACATGAAACTTTACTCACGCTGCTGTATGAAAGGACAATACGTACTTTCCTTCTAGGTGACCTCGTTGAAGATCGTGCAGGCAGTTGCATTTTGAATTTTCGAGAAAAATGGACAACCTGAAGGATCCTGGAACACACGTTTTATCTTAAATGTTACGGTTAAAAAAACGATACGGTGGCATCGCTGTTGTAACAGTCCTTCCTGCCGACCTGTTGACCCTATGAAGCATACATAGATGGCAGTCCTCAAGTTTCGCCTAGCGTTATCCAAACATAGGTCCTCTTGGAGTGCGACATGAGGTTGCTGGCGCAGGTGCAAGTTCTCCGAGAAACAGCGCGCTCTAAACGAGTCGCAAATGCAGGGGTCGGCACAGCGAGGCCAGATCTGGCCTCCTTCCTGGGTATCGGATCACCAGAGCAGTGGGTAACTTTCACGTCGACTGATGACGTACCCTTGAGCCGTGCAATATTACGGGTGCAGACGCATTGGGATATCTGTTGAACTTCAGTGCGTGAGTCATCCTACTATTCCAAGTCAACCATTGATAGGCTCGTGCTGCAACGGACTGTGACTCAGCTTTGCCGGCTGGTTGTACTGTGCACGTCAAGGAAAGAGAGACAATTAGCAGCGGGCATTGGCTGCCTGCGAACAGTGACTCATGAAATCCTTACCTAGGGGCCTACGGCAGAAGGCGGCGGAAGACGCTAAGACTCCACTCCTGGCACGTTACCTGGTTCGAGTCCCTGACTATGCAACACTTCTCAGGAGGGACAAGAGGACGCATAGAAATATAGTTTTGAGAATCGAAATGAACCTTGATCAGCATAGTAACAATGACCCAGCACCTATCTTGAACCTAAAACCCTCAGAAGTAAAAAAAAAAAAAAAAACGCTCGGGCTTTTTCTTTTTTTTTTTTTGGGGGGGGGGGGGTGGTATTTTGATGAGAAATAACAACATACATTTCATTCTGACTGCATCGCGATACAAAGAAACATTCGAAATGTATTTCGATACAGGAATAAAGATACTGGAGAAAAAAATGTATTTCGATACAGAAATACAGATACGATATGCATTTCTGAAATACTATCGCGATACATTTGTATCACGATACTGCCCAACTCTGCTAGAGATAATTTAACTCTAACGAAAATCATGAGCCATTCCACTCCGTGAAGTTGAATGACCAGCGAAGCTGTTTACCCGAAAAAGACGTGACACAAAATTTCGAACAAAGGTACAAACACATTTAGAGTTTTTTTTTTTTTTATCTCTGGTCATTATTTGTCTTGACGGTGGGTTGTTATTGCCCTTATTTTTCTTTCTTTCCGAATTTTCCGTCCAAAAAACCTTTTTGATGCCTCTTTGTGATGCGTTCTCCGCACCTGGACGTTTGTCGTCTTGTCTGGTTTGCCGCATGTGCTTGGCGTTTTGTGCACGATCTTCATCGGTGGTGTATGCCGCCCGCCGCCGCCACTGACATTCTCAGTGCCGTTCCCGCTGTTGCTCTTCGTAGGCGCGTTGCTCTTCGAGAGTCAGGACTATAAGCGGTCTCCCTCTTACGACGAGAGAAGAGAAGTGAAGTTTAAAATGGAGAACGGCAACTGGTTTTCAGGTTTTTTATATGCATTCGCGTGGACGACTTTCGTCGCCCCGAGGAGCCGGAGGAAACTAGACAAGCGAAACGCGACCACCACCCGGCGGAAAGTAGACACGCAAGACGGGACCGCCATCCCGGGAGAAAGGAAGGAAAGGAAACTAGGCACGCAAGCGGGCTTGGAACGACTACAAAGATAAGGCGGTGCGATCGCGGGTCGCACAGCGGCAAATGTTTGAGAAACCTTTATTATCTACCTGAGAGTCTACTGATCTTGAAAAGGGTGCCTATTGATAACTAATCTACTGAAGATGCATATCCAAGTGATGAAGCGTATAAGCTTTCGATTAGAATGAATCGATTTTACTTCAAATTCGGGACTGAGTTTTTGCCGACACACATGAGAAATCCACGGAACCTTAGCCTTAAACAGCTTCGCTGTAAAAGATAGCCGACCGGAGCCACATTCCTGTGCATAGGCGGAACTGGGAAAACGCGATCCAGCAAATAGTCATAGAGATCAGTGTCAGGCACTGACGGGCGCCTTGGATTGCTGTGAAGCGGCGAGTGTGGAAAGGTCCTGGATGTAGGCAGCGGTGCTGCGATAGCATGGCTGGAGGATCCTAGCGTTTCGAGGGCCTTCGACGATCAGGTTTGACTTGGCAGTTTGGCAGCGCGAAATGGCACCCGTTCAGGTCTTTTCCCCATGTTTTCTGTCGCTTATGTCGATTAAAGTGCAATGCCGAATCGACTACGACGTCAACGACGACGGCGAAGACGACAACGTCTGTACCGCAGCGAACGCTAGCGATGCGTGCGCAACTACAGCCCATGCTTTGGTGGCGCCCTCGCGTGCCGTCGACACGATTTGCGGCAGCCGTGAGCGCTGCGCCTTAACCGCGACTATTATCAGCGAGGGGGCCAGGGTATCACTGCTCTACTCGCCCTCTCCCGACGCCAAAGACATCTGCATTCATCGCTCTCATGCTTCGCTCGTTTTGGGCAACACGATACTCGCCCAGTACAACAGGCCCAAAACGGCTGAAGCTGTAAAAGTAAGGCTTAACGAGAACACTAAGTCTATTGTACGGAGAGAGAGGAGCAGCAAATAAAAACGTAACACGAGCTTTCCGCGAACTGTATTTATTTCCGAAACCGGCTTCCCCCTGCAGGTAAAGAAACTTACGTTTCGAAAGCATGCAGTCACTCAGTCTTCTCATTGTCAGCACTGCGATGTTAAACGGAGACAACCGGCACCCAGTTACTTCGCGCACTTTATGTCTTCACTTTGCTATTCCTCGAGCCACAATTCCTTAGTCAACCGCACATCAGGGAGGAGTGGTAAACCATTCGCCCGCAAAACCAAAAGCCACTATCAAAAACAACAAATCCGAAGCAGCCTCTTGGCTCATTTCAGCCCGGTAAGAAGAAATTATGGCGTAGCCGCGTAGTGTAAAAGGAGGTTAAATCGCTTGTCACCAGATGGCAGGGTCAAGTAGAGTAATTGCAAGTAGCTAGGCTAGGTGGCGCTAGGTAGCGCCCAACCCATGTGCTAGAAAAAATATTTTATACACACACACACGTCACCATTACGCTTCGCACACCTTCATTATACTCATTCAGGGGGGTAAAGGTGGGTGAGGAGGAGTGGCAAATCCCGTGCGCCGACATCCTGGGTCCCGAGTGAAAGATCGCGAAAGAGAGCGACATAACACGAGAGAAAGAAACCAATGTTGCCAGCTGAAGGACGACAGTCGCAATGGTAATCGCGAAGACTGAAAACTCTCAGCAAAATAAACAGTGATAATTTAACGCTTATAAAAGGCAATATACTCATTACGCTGCATTAACTTCCCTTCTGTCGAAATCTCGGAAATCTGGTGGTTGCGCGGTTTCGTATCCCTGGGGCGCGGCCACCCGCGGAGCCGGATATCTGGTTTAGTTTACTGTTGACGGGAGTCCGTACATCTGCGCGCCATGCAAAAAGAAAGCTTCAAAAGGAACGCGAATACCTTTCCACCGGTAAGTTCGTGGATTGTTGAAGTTCATGAAACTGCTCTGATGATATAATTATATTCGTGAAATCGAATGCTGTCGACGAAACTTCGCAGAACAAATGGTATGGGACTCCCTTTCCGGAGGTGCGATCAGGGACAGCGGGGCTTCGGTTGCCATGGTAACCATGTGTGGGACCCCGAGGGTCTGCCTGCATGCTCCGTCGCTTGCGGCAGCTAGAATGCATGGGAAAATGGCGGACCTTTTCCTCTAGAGTTAGTATATGATCTCTATGTACCCATTATACACACATGTAGATACATCGCACGCTCATGCAGATACATAGCACTGACGTCAGTTCAACACGCGTACACTGAGCGCATACACACACACTACACATACCATCATCAATACAACTGCACACCAACCCGATCACTATATCCTAGCTCACCCCCCTCCCAAGTGCTGACGGAGCCCGATGCTGCTTAGCTTCGGTGATCGAACGAAACCGGCGTATTCAGCATGGTATGGCCAATGGCTATATCCTAGCTCAGAGTTTCCGCATTTTAGACTGGTCGTTTTGAATGTACGGATTTTCTCGGTGACCACCTACGCAATAAAAATATTCCCAGTATGTTGAATTTTTTTTCAGCAATGTCATACCTCTAAGAGTATTTTGAACGGCTCAGGGGATGAATCTCTTAGGTAAACGCTCATGCCGTAATTGTTTGAAAGCCGCTTCACTGCAGTTTTAAGTCATGCGTTTGCTTCCCCGCACGGCGAATGGATGGATAGATGATTGGTTATGCCCTTTGTAACGGGCGGTAGCTTGCGCCACCTAGCCTGAAAAAATGCTTTCCTCATCTTTTTTAGGATTCAATAGACCATATGCGAAATGCGGAGCGCCATCTCGAGGCGCGCTGGGAACTACGGCCGCCATGATTGTAGCGGCGCGAAACCGAAACCTACAACCGGCGTGGCGAAGAGCACATGTAAACAGACGGCCACGTTTTGCGCGAAAGGGGGGATGCCGACGCATTGCTGTGTTCCGCTTTGTAATCAGCGGGGAAGCATCGATCCTAGCGGGAATAAGGTAAGTTCCAGCTTTATGTTTGTGTGCTTACATATTACCGTACGCGCAGCATTAATGATAAAAAATCGGTGAAAATGCGAACAGATCTGGACGTCCGCGGATGGCGGGAACTTTTTTGAGCTTTTGTATTGAGTCCTAGTTTTCTCAGTTTTGCCGATGATTTTGTTTGTCTAAATTATAGCTAGATGGAGCAGCGGCTACCAGTGATAACGCAGCCGCAGTCTGACCTTTTGTGCATTATTTAATTTTGAACAATGTTCAGCTTACGGATGTAAACAAATAAGGTGTACACCGGCTTCAGTGGAGAATAAATCTTCATCCCTAGTAGCACACTTCGTCCTGTGGACGTTCACAGGACATTTGTGCTGCTTGGGATATGTAACGGCTGGATAAACTCGGGGAATTATCTCAGAATGCATGCATTTGCATACACGACGCATCATTCAAGCAAGTCACCGGATCCTCGTTTCGCTGAGGGCTGTGGTTTACAATTCACGGTATGCCAATCATGCGAGTGTTCGTTTCTCGGTTTTCTGCGGTGTTCTAAATTGTTTTAGAAATGCTGAAATGCTTGTAAACTTCGTTAACCGCAGTCGTCACGATGAAACACACACTCGTGTTTGCGCTATGGACTGTACCCGCGAGTGAAACTGGATAACATATGAGCCTTTCATAATTTCCAGTTTTCGTACTTTGGCTTTCCAGGGGATGCTGCCATGCACAAGAAGTGGATTGCAGTTATTAGGCGTGATGAAGGGCCATATTTCAAAGTGACCAAGTGCACAAAGGTGTGCTCAAAACATTTCAGGCCATGCGACTTCATCCCCGGTGTAGCAAGTGGCAACAGCCATGCTTCGTGACACAGCATTCCCCACTGTGTTCAACTTCGGAAACCAGCTGAAATGTCGTAAAGCACCAAGACAGAGAACAGCGCAACAACGCACACGAATGGACCAGTCTCAGGCCTGTGCAACAGCCTCTGTTACAGCTCCAGAATCCAGCGCAGAAAACAACAGTGAAGAGCCACCCCCTTCGCAAGCTGATGCAGAAATGGCCTGTTTAGGAGAAGACGGGCAGATTGAGGAGGACCTCTCCTTAGAAGATCTGGAACGCCTGAAGCGCGTAGTTGCCAAGCAGGCCATACAAATACTCAGACTCAATAATCATTGTGACTTCCTCAAAGAAGAGCTGTCTGCGACAAAGACGAAGGTCCACCAACTGCAAAGGGAAAATAACCGCATCACTGAACTTCTTGAGCAGGAACAAGCAAAAACTGCAAGCTTTTGCATCGAGCGTTTTAAAGATTGTGGCGAGGACTTTGCGGCGTACACAGGTCTCCCAAGCTATCAGCACTTTGCAGCACTGACAGCTTTTCTGGATCCTGGAGATGGTGGCTGCAATGTGCTACGGACTGAATGTGTTGGTGGGGCAGGAGCAAGCAGTGGTGGGAAGAGGAAGCTAACGATGGAGAATGAACTTTTCCTGGTACTCGTAAGACTCCGCCTAGGTCTTTTCAAACACGACCTGGCCCTTACAAAAAAAATGTGAGGCAGTCTATAGACATCTTAAAGCTTTTTAACATACCTGTACACTTCCTATATTATCGCCATTTTTCTACAAGGTTTCAACAGATTTCCTGTCAACAGGAGTCTACAGAGCACAGTCGTTAGAAATCCTACCAACTGTCTGTCACCAACGGTCGTTAGACTTTGCGTCGCCATATTCGTAGATTTTCTACAGACCTGACTTGATAGACCATACACACTGAAAACATGACAAAATCATTGATATGAGTCATAAGCAGTTTTCGTGTGTAGTAAGAAACGCTTTTACAACAGGCTTGAAGTGAACTACATAGTCACAGGATTTTATTGTCACAAGATCCGGCCCTGATAAACATTTAAAAAGAATCACACAGAGTATATATACATCAATAGCACAGGTTTCCAATCAAACATGCTGTAGGTTGCAGCCTCGACCACTGCCAACACCAGATTTAGTCACCACGATTCCAAATCAATAGGTTGAAACAATCATGCACGCTAGCCTTTTCTTGAAGACAGGACTATATGACCAGAATCTGACTTCAACCTCCAACGAGGGTAATCTAAAGGCGATATACTGCAAGAATGTTCTAAGCTTGAGGATTTAAGCCAGCTGACTGAGACAGAAAGGAGGATAGCATCGCAACCATCTGTCAGCGAGCGTCGGCGATTCATCGTGTGTTGAAAGTCGGACGATGTGCTGTCCATGGTGTCTTTTATGTGTAACTCTTTCGTAAAAAAAATTTCAAGTTTAAAAACGAGAACCTAACAGTGTACAAATAATTTTAAACTTATTGATAAAAAATATATATATATATATATATATATATATATATATATATATATATACATATATTTATTTATTTGTGGACATGTGCGCAAAATATAGTCGCGCTTAGTTCTTCATGTGAGTTATACGACGTAAAACATAGTGTCTTCAAACTTGCCCCGGTTAGAATCACTTTTGGGCTGGACAGCATCTTTAGAAATTCAAAAGCTGGCCTTCAAAGAGCTGTCCTGTTCAATCGGTATTGACAGCAGGGTAGACGCTATGCGTGTTTTAGGCCAATCGTGTCTCCGGTTAGGGTCACGTGACTACAGTCTCGAAGCTGGTGATAAAGCAGAGCACGGAACCTGACTAAAAGCCCAAGGCCACGCATAACATCCACTGCACTATCAACCTTCGGTACAAGTGACAAATCCTTTCGTTTTGTTCATTGTTGAGATGGCCCTGAAGATTAGCCTTTGTATGCGCACCCCCCGTTCTGGGCTGCTTCCTTTCTACTCCTTCTCTCTTTTTCTCTCTCTCACTAAGCTGAAGGCGTGGTAGACGGAGCGTATTCGCCGAACCGTATACTTTTTATCGCTTGAATCCGCTCTCTGTGTGTGGGTAACGGCAGAAGCGTGATCACGTGGTTTGAAGGATGATGCGTTAGCCGTTGACAAACCCGGAATGCCTGCGAAGACCGGACATAGCTTCGCGGGTGATGCGGCCTGCGGGCCTGCTGTGCATTTCCCTTCTGTGGTAGATGTGGTAACCCGATCAGCAGCAGCGCATTTCGTCTTAGTGCCAAGTGCGATCTTCAACATGCGGATTGCCAAGACCATGGATATTCTTTCGGCAGCGCCTACACACCGGTGATCTTCCTTTGTTGTGGACATACATGTGACCACTAGCTTCGACGGACCGAAGACACGACGGACCGCCTTCTCTTCCATGTGAGTGACAAGGAGAGGTCCTCCTGACCATTTGGGATAGGTATTCTTGCTACGCAATGCACGTTTTGTCACTATCCGATGAGTTTGAACCGCGTCGAACTCTGTGCCAGGAATCTCCGACGAGTTCAACGTGTAATCCAGAGCGATCGGCCCGAAAGGGCTTCTACAGCGCTATTTGTAAGTGCTTTTTGCGCCCTAAAGTCAAAAATTAAAAAGTTAATTAAAACATTTTAGTTAATTTGCTAATTACCTAATTTCACGTATTTTCTAGAAGCCGCCATGGCCATTAGCACTTCAACAGGGTTCAAATTACTCTATCTCAAGTTCCCTTTTTAAAAATTTGGTGCAACTAAAAAAAAAAAATCCTGTGTACGTCCCTACTGTAAAATAGACTTGCTAATGGAGCAGCAATTTGAAGACACTTAACTTTTTTATTACCATGCAAAGTCTAGGCTTCTATGAAAGCTGCAGGCAGAAGCTGGTAGCTTGGCGTTGATTGGAGAGTTTGGCCGGGCCAGCTGTATTGGTGGCGCAAGCTACTGCCCGTTACAAAGGTTACAGCCTCTATCGTCCATCATCCATGATCTCCCACCCTTTTTGCTTCCAACGTATCATGCCCGTTTTTCCTAATTATCGGGCAAGTGAGCCTGTGAGTGGGGCATGTGCATGTCCCTATTTGAGTAGTGGGGAGCTGCTCAACTGGAGATTTGAATAGATGCTAACTTGTCATCTCTCTCTCACTCTCTCTCTCCCTTTTTCTAGGCCACACCTGTGCACTTTTCAAGGTCGATGCAGCGAAGATCAAGCACAGCCTAACAAGCATTCTGAGCAAGCTGAACAAGTAGAACAAAACACTGCTCAACAACTGAGATTAAAAAGAAACGAAAAATAAGAACCTTTTGTCTGGTCTTTGAGTGTATAATGAAGCAATTGCTCTGCATGCAGCATATGCATTGGTACACTTCAAAATTGATAACTAGAATTACACAAAGATAGAAAGTGGCCTATTTTCTGTAGATAATGGATAGAGTTGAGGGAATTTGTCT
The DNA here is from genome assembly GCA_013358835.2 of Ixodes persulcatus. Classification (NCBI taxonomy): domain Eukaryota; kingdom Metazoa; phylum Arthropoda; class Arachnida; order Ixodida; family Ixodidae; genus Ixodes; species Ixodes persulcatus. The sequence continues at coordinate 4,669 of JABSTQ010008639.1, read as the reverse complement.
GTAGAAAGTGGGCAGAAAATGGGTAGAAACTGCTATATTCTCCATAGTGAGATGATAGAAACTGTGGCCACTTGTCTACAGCAATTCGTTAGAAACTCTCTTTTTGGCGCTAGAAATGTGACAGGAGTGTTGCTAGAATGTCTGTATGTTTGCTGTACAGAGTCGCCACATTATTCGTACACTGACGTCTACACGAAACCTGTAAAAAGCAGCGGCCAATAATCTGTAGACAATGGTTAAAAAAGTGGATACATTCTCCCTCGAAAATCTATGCTCTCAAGCCATAATTATGTCTAGAAATTCTGTAGAAATTTGTTAAGGTTTTTTGTAAGGGGCCACACAGGTTTTGTATTGCACAGTCGACAGTTTCTCGTATATGCTCGTCGTGGATTAACTTCATGTACCTTAAGTTGTCCACTCTGCCGCTGTGGGCACCACGGGAAGCTATTGATGCAACAATGCCAGGCGTATTCACTGAAAAGTATCCGACAACGAGGGTAATCCTAGACGCTACAGAGGTTAAGTGTGAGGCGCCGTCATCTCTCTCGTTGCAGTCCAGCTCGTACTCTGCGTACAAATCTGCCAACACAATCAAGGGTCTCATTGGAATAGCTCAAAACAGCTTACTTTCGTCTCGGAGCTGTTTACGGGCTCCATTTCAGACAGACAGTGTGTGATCAGAAGCGGGTTTTTAGGTCTAAGTTTTGATCAGGACGACGCCGTCATGGCGGACAAGGGTTTTGTGGTTGGGGACCTACTGGAGAAGAAGGGTGTGAAGCTAAACATCCCTCCCTTTCTTCACAGGAGGAAGTTTTCGGAAGAGGAGGTAAAAGAAACGAAGAGATTGCCTCTTTGAGGATATACATAGAACGAAGAATAAGACGAATCAAGTCGTTCCACATTTTTGATCGTATTGTCACGAATGGAGGTGACACGAAGACGAGCAGTGAACGGAAAAATAAAGGTTTAATGGGCGAACTTGTGCCAACCAAAAATAAGTAACGAAAGAGCGTCGAGGCAGCAGAAAGGCAGGCGGCGATTTGGCGGCGAATCAGAGAGCGCGAGCGAGACTGACTCGACAAGGTCGCGGGTAGCTGCTTATCTACCGTGCGTCACTATCTCGAAAGTTCGGCAAAGAAGGCTCGAGTGTCGCGCGCTTGGAGCGTGGATGAACTGGCACTTTCGAGAACAACAAAGCAGGTGGAAAGTTACGTCTGGAGCGAGAATGAATGCGAATCTTCCAGATGCCGGTGACCGAGCGTTGCTTTCTCAGCCCTGCGGGCGGCATTATCCCCCCTTTTAAAAGTGCATCGTCCCGATGCAACGCGAAAGGAAAACAGAAATGGCTAAAAACTTTACGGTGAAACGAAATAAACATTTCTAGCAGTCCTAGCGCGCGTAGAACGGCTTGAGTCGAACTACGTGGACGACTTCGGGTCGTGGCTGGCGGCGTCCTGATGGTCGGGTTCCGTCGGGGAGCACCTCGTAGTTCAAGTCCCCAAGGCGGCGGATGACCTTGTAGGGTCCGAAGTATCGTTTTAACAGTTTCTCGCTGAGGCCGCGGCGGCGAATGGGCGTCCACACCCACACCCTGTCTCCGGGCTGGAACTCCACGTCGCGGCGACGAAGGTTGTAGCGGCCAGCGTCCACACGTTGCTGATCTTTTATTCGAAGACGGGCCAGCTGGCGTACTTCTTCTGCTCGTTGGGTGACCAGCTGAGCGTCGTCGGTGCCGTCGTCCGTCGGGTCGTGGGACAGCATGGCGTCGAGCATCGTCGTCACCTTCCTGCCGTGCACCAGCTGAAAAGGTGTAATGCCGGTAGTTTCTTGAATCGCCGTGTTGTACGCAAACGTGACGTAGGGCAACACTTCATCCCACGTCTTGTGTTCCACGTCTACGTACAATGAGATCATATCGGCGATGGTCTTGTTTAGCCGCTCCGTCAGTCCGTTGGTCTGCGGGTGGTATGCCGTGGTTCGGCGGTGGTCGGTGTGGCTCAGGCGGTGTATCTCTTGTGTCAGTTGCGCCATGAACGACGAGCCTCTGTCCGTAATCAGGACTTGGGGAGCGCCGTGTCGGAGGACGATAGACTCCACGAAGAACTTGGCTACTTCCACGGCGGTCCCCGACGGGAGTGCTTTTGTCTCGGCGTACCTGGTGAGATAATCAGTTGCCACGATTATCCAACGGTTTCCCTGCGTCGACGGCGGAAAAGGTCCGAGAAGATCCATTCCAATCTGCTGGAATGGTGCAGTCGGGGGCGCGATCGGTTGCAGGAGACCTGCCGGCTTCGTCGGTGGTTTCTTGCGTCGTTGGCATTCGTGGCACGAACGGACGTAGAGGTGGACAGTCTTCGGGAGCTTGGGCGAGTAGTATTTTTCTCGGATCCGTGCAAGAGTCCTACTGTAGCCAAGGTGACCAGATGTTGGGTCGTCGTGGCAAGCTTGGAAGATCTCTTCTCGAAGACTTGCAGGAATCACCAGGACCCACGTCGAGTTGTTGTCCCCGAAGTTCTCTTTATAGAGGATCCCTCTCCGGACGGCGAATCTTGGCAGGTCACGTGAGAAGGCTCGGGGAATCATACCCCCTCGTCCCTCCAAGTGGTCGATCAGTGCACGCAACTCAGGATCGTCCCGCTGGAGCGCTGCCATACCGTGAATGCTCACCGTGCCAAGAAAGTGATCGTCGTCGTCGCGTCGTCGCCGTCGTCTTTCGCACAGCCGGTAGCTGACTCGACAGGGGCTCTGGACAGACAGTCGGCGTCGCTGTGTTTTTGGCCTGACTTGTAGACCACGGCCACGTCGTACTCTTGCAGTCGTAGGCTCCACCGAGCGAGGCGTCCCGATGGGTCCTTCAGGCTCGCTAACCAACACAGCGCGTGGTGGTCGGTGACCACCCGAAATGGACTCCCGTACAAGTACGGGCGGAATTTCGTGATGGCCCAGACGACGGCCAGGCATTCTTTTTCGGTCGTCGAGTAATTGCGTTCCGCGCTCGACAGCGTCCGGCTAGCGTATGCGATCACGCGCTCCGCACCGTCTTGTCGTTGGACCAGTACCGCTCCGAGTCCTGTATTAGTGGCGTCCGTGTGAACTTCCGTTTCGGCTGATTGGTCGAAGTGGCCGAGAATCGGTGGTGACTGGAGCCGTCGCTTTAGTTCATCGAATGCCTGTTGTTGTTCTTCACCCCATTCGAAGTTCACGGCGTCTTTCGTAAGGTGCGTGAGCGGCGCAGAAAGCTAGGCGAAGTCCTGAACGAATCGCCGGTAGTATGCGCAAAGTCCAAGGAATCGTCGGACGGCCTTTTTGTCGGTGGGCGGTGGAAAGGCCGCTACGGCGCGAGTTTTCTCAGGGTCAGGACTTACACCTTCGTTGCTCACAACGTGGCCCAGGAACTTCAGTTCGCCATAGGCAAACCGGCACTTCGTCGGCTTGAGGGTGAGTCCTGCGGTCCTGATTGCCTCAAAAACGGCCCGAAGTCGTCGCAAATGCTCGTCGAAGTTGGCCGAGAATACCACGACGTCGTCGAGGTAAACGAGACAACTCTGCCACTTGAGGCCTGCCAGGACGGTGTCCATGACACGTTGGAACGTTTCCGGCGCCCTGCACAGTCCGAAGGGCATTACCTTGAACTCATACAATCCGTCGGGCGTGACGAAGGCAGACTTTTCTCGGTCCCGTTCGTCGACTTCGATCTGCCAGTAGCCACTCTTAAGGTCCATCGACGAAAAGTATCGGTAGTGGCGTAGCCGGTCCAGCGTGTCGTCGATGCGGGGGAGCGGGTACACGTCTTTCTTCGTGACCGCGTTGAGCCGCCGGTAGTCAACGCAGAATCGAAGCGTTCCGTCCTTCTTCTTTACCAGTACGACTGGAGAGGCCCACGGGCTGCTCGAAGGCTGAATGATGTCGTCATTGAGCATCTCTTGTACCTGGTCCTGAATTGCCTCTCGTTCCTTTGGGAAGACCCGGTACGGCGGCCGATGCACAGGGAGCGCATCCTCGTTAGTAACGATGCGGTGTTTCGCAACTGTTGTCTGGCGCACCCTCGACGTCGTCGCAAAGCAGTCGCCGAACTCGGCGAGGAGGTCTCCGAGCTGTCGTCGTTCCGTGGCACTGAGCTTGGGGTTAACGTCGAGCTGCGGCGGCGGTGTACTGCACGGCTTACATGGCGAGGGCTCGTTGGAGATCGCGGCGATTTCGGCGTCGAACCGGAGTTCCTCGACGTGTCCTACAGCGACACCTTTCGTGAGGTGCTGCGCCTCCGGTCGAAAGTTCGTCACGAGGACCACAGCACGTCCATCCTGCAGCTCCGTTACGCCCCTTGCGACGCCTATTCCTCTTCCAAGAAGCAGTTGGACGTTGCCCTCCAGAAGGACTTTCCCGCGGGCAACTGCATTGGTCACGACGGGCACAAGAACACTCGACCGTGGCGGCAGGTTCACGTGGTCCGCAATGACTTGGACGGCGGCTGGCGACGTTTTGGATCCTTCCGAAGGTAGAACGGGCTTTCGCAGCGTCAACCTGTTTGCTCCAAGGTCGATTACCGCACCGTACTCACAGAGGAAGTCCATGCCAAGGATGACGTCTCTCGAACAGTCTTTGAGGACGACGAATTCACAGGGCAGGTTTCACGTGGATGTGCAACGCGAGCAGTACACCTCCCAATGGT
>JABSTQ010008638.1:0-25305 GCA_013358835.2 Ixodes persulcatus | reverse complement strand
AGGGTCCGGAAGTCATGTACGACACGTCATAATGAACCGCATCACCAAGCACGCAAGATTCTTGCACCTGCTTGTCGGAAGCCAAATCGAGTAGGCAAAGGGAATCACTACTACGTCACGCCAGGAGGAGCATCTAAAATAATAAGGGAAATTTGTTTAAACCTGTGCGCCGGAAACCTCCCTCTCTCCGCGGATTATAAAAAGAAAGTGAAGAAATTTGCACCCGTTCATACGGTCACTGGGAATCGAAAAGAGTCGCACAAGAACGTAAGAAAGACGCTGGTATTGAAGGGAGGTTTCCTACCCCTGATTCTTCCTGCTCTTCTAGGCCTCATATCAACGATCGGGGGAAGAGCCATCGCAAAGGCTATCGGAGTCTGAGAAGTATGAAAAAGTACCATCTCGTACCTTACACAGAGAACATTCCCGAGATTCTGAAAGAAGACGACGAACCGGACGACATCAAGCTAAAGAAAATAATTCAAACTCTACACAAAATGTTACGTCCGTACACGTCGAATGAGAGTAGCGCACACAGTGAAGAGGTTAGAGCGACACCCATTAGCACGGAAGAACGGACAACGCAGACGAGCGAGCGTGGGGATGATGATGATGACGACCCTTCCGTCATAGTCAATTACTTGAGCAAAACCTACCGGCAAAAGGGTCGATCGCTTCTGGCTCTACTGAGGCCGGTGCTCGCCTGGGACCCGCAAACCTTGGAAATTTCGATCGACGAAAAACCTCTACAGGGATCCAACATTGTGGACCTGGTTTCGTATTTAGTTTCACGCTCAAAGAAATTGCCAGTTCCGGTTCATTTCGATCGCGTCACGAGGTTATTGGTCAAAGAGAACCTGCCAGTGACCATCGTGAATCACGATCGGCTTAAAAGAAGGACCCCTCAAAGCGCGGGCGACCATTCGTCGAGGTGCGTCTTCTTCTTCGGTCACTTCGCCGAAGCGCCTTCGTACCGCTTCCCCGGAGCAGCGGAGTGCAGGATCACCGACCCCGTCCGAACCGGCTCCTGCTGATCCCGTTTCTATCGCACCACCCACCTCGTGCCTCGCAGCGCCTGGTCGAGAGAGCATGGAAGAAATTCTAGACAAGGATTACTTTAACGACGAGGAAATTCTTTCCGCTTTTCACCCACGACACCGAGCGAAGGTCGAGACGCTCCTCGGCGCGATTTCTTCGGTAATTGCCTACACCCCCGAGGGAACGCTGGTGGTTCACGGAGAGCCGCTCGAGGGATCCAGCATTGTAGAGCTTCTGCACTACGAGCTGTACAACAGGCAGCCTCCCTGGATGAGAGGCGCCATTTCATCTCTCATCAATTGTCACCTAAACCTGACGGCGTTTCGAGCTCGACACTACCGACCAACAGTGCGGTGCATCCAGAAAGCATGTCTTCGTCATAAAAGAAGGGGAGCAAAGCCGTCTACTACGAAGCAAGTCATCCAGCCTCTTTCGGTGGAATCAACAGACTCGCACGACATACGGGACGAAGAACGGCGGAAAAGTTTCTAGAAGGATCGGAGGCATATACGCTGTTCAGGGAAACTAAGCGCCCTCGCGTTTACCGCAAAACGCTATCCTTGGGACTGCGAGACGTCTATCAGGCTGACCTAGTGGAAATTAAAAAAATTGCCAAATACAACGATGAAAAACGATACATTTTGTTTGTGATTGATACGTTCTCACGATTTCTCACCTTCCCCATTGCTCGAAAAACGGGCGAGGAAGTTGTCAGGGCGTTGAAAATTGTTTTTCGCAAAATGGGGAAAAGCAGGCGTTTATGTACGGATCGTGGTCGTGAATTTTACGGAAGATTGGTCCTCTCGTTTCTGGAGAAAAACTACATTAAATTGTATTCCGTGAATTCGAAGCAAAAGGCTTCGATAGTGGAACGCGTACAACGCACCATAATGAGTCGGGTTTACAAGTACTTTGAGTATGCACGAACCAAACGATTAATTGAAATCCTCCCGGAAATCGTCGAGTCTTATAATTTTAGCCACCACAGGACACGGAACGCTAGGCCGGTCGACGTTACCCCACAAAACCAGACCGAATTTTTCTTTCACTTATTCCCCAATCCCGGTCGCGGAAAATACCTAAATTTCGCCTGGGTGAGCGTGTGCGCATCTCCAAAGATCGTCACCTTCTCGTGAAGAAGAACAAGCAGTCGTTCACGGACGAGGTGTTTATCGTGGACCGAATTCAATTAGGTGTGCCCAATACCTACCACGTAGTCGATATGGTGAGAAAAGAGCCCGTTCTCGGCTCTTTTTATGAGGCAGAACTGCAGCGCGTTTCCCTGGCCGAAAACAAGACCTGGATCGTGGAGAAGATTTTGAGACGCCGACGTGCGCCCCACCCGCAATACCTCGTAAAATGGGGGGGGGGCTACGCCTCCTCGCGATTTTGAGCAATAAAAGAGATGAAGAAAAAAAATTTCGTGTCCTTTATGCGACGCGTCGAGCGATCTAGGGCTCTGCGCGCACATCGCAATACACACACACGTAGCGAGTTTTATCATTTTTTATTCAACAATTTTGACAGGAGCAATATAGCTTCACGATCGAGATTTATTCCGTACAATGAGGCTTTCCTTCCTCCGATCAGTCGCCGAATTTGATAGATGTTCAGAGGACATCTTCGAAGGTACATGGACTCGCTGATGATGCAGCTGTCTTCACACTCGAGAGCATGCTTCCGGGGAGCAAGAACGTCCAGCTCATTGAGACGTTGCTTCAGCGCCTCAGTCTGATTCCTGTCCAAATTTACACCGGCTCTTTTCGGATAGCCCACTTTTGACCATACACGTATTGCTAGCACGGATGCAGGACACTGATGTACTTTTATCTCCTTGTTCAGACTCATCTCGAGCGTGCAATTTCCGTGCAGGCACGCGTGCGACATGCTGACGCCGATGGTGATCACGCAGACAATTAGAAAGGAGCCCATGATGAGCGCGAGAAGAGACTTGACGGACGCGAGCGTCACCGCCATAATGACGGTGCGCCGTCGTCATATACCACATATATATAGGACATTGCGTAAACATGCGACAGTTATGTGTGGGGTGCCACGAGGCTACGAGACCGCGAACACCGCTTGAATCGCGCGCGCGCGAAATCACGTGATAGGAAGACGAGCAACGTCACACGACCATGGTCACATGACCTGCGACAATGAAGCATCCTGTTTTTAACCGCATTACAAAAACCATGTGGCAGGAAAACACGTGATCTGAATTGCACACACACACGAACAACTAACCCGACTTAAGCGCTCTCGGAAGCAATGTGCTCGTAGCTCAGGGGGTAGAGCGTCGGGCTGGTGAGCACGAGGTAATGAGTTCGATTCCCCGCTGGCCGCGGAGCCTTTTTTATCGAATAAAAGGGGCATTTACCGCGCAGCGATTCAAATTCAAAACACGTGACCGTCATGTGACCGGAGCGCAGCGCCCTCCTTCGGATGCAGACCGAACCCTGTGCGACATCACGTGAGCGCCCTCTGTCGGACGCAGCTCGAACCCTGTACGACATCACACGTGAGACGTCCTGAGCGCCGCAATTCAAGTCCTATAGCGCCCTCTGTCCAACGAAGCTCGGACCCTGTGTGAGATCACGTGGTTGTTATCAGATGATGGTCACCTGGTCAACCATGCTTGTGGTTTGAGGTCTGAGGTTTGCGGTCTGCGGTCATGGTACGAGACACGCTTCTGGAACGTGAGTTCACACGTGACGGGACCTCGCTGAGCTCCAATTGGTCACAGGCAGCGGGCATCGATTGGCCATCGATCATTGGTCACTGGGATGGGAGAGGGAGGGCCCCGCCCTACTGATTGGTTGGATTGGGTTTGGCCCCGCCCTCCTGCGCTGTGATTGGTCGGAACGGGTTTGGTGTGTGAGCTGGTGCAGTTTTCCTACTACTGACTTTACAATGAGGAAGTATTTCAAAGGCTATGATAAAAATATAGCTCATCGACCAATTATCGCGACCAGTTATCGCGATAACTGGTCGATGAATATTTCAAAAACCGTCGCAATTTCACAAATTGTTTGAATTGATCAAGCTCCTGATAATCACTGTCTTGGAAGCCGAAATTTCAAAATAGCCCATCTGCTTATTAATTAAAAAGGTCATAAACATTATTTAGTTAGTTTACTTAGTGTGACGATTATTCTGCCTATTATCGTAACGTCCGCCGAGGTAGCTACACAGGCGGTGAAGACAATATGCGGGTAGCTGTCACTCCTTTCATTAAAATATGCAAAATAAAACATGCGCCCTGTATATTGGAAGCCTCCAACAAATGAGGTTGCCTCAAAATATTATTCGCACTTCCAGCTTTTTTTTTCTCGGTTTTTGTCTTGGTGCAAGCATAGTGCCTCTGGCTGCCACTTGAACTTTGTTCAGTCAGATCGTGAACACTAAATGACCTTCGTAACCATGCGTGTGACGTAGATATGTTCTTGTTGCCATATAAATAAATAATATTTTTAATAATATTGTCAATATTTGTTCATTCGACCATTTCTCAAGATCCGGGCGTGTGTTTCTCAGTAGTAAAAAAGAAACAGAGTCGTAATGCCTTACGAGCTTTAGTGCATATCATATGGTGTCGATACCTCCACAACCTTATTTTACTTTCTCTCTCCTTCTTTCTCTTTCTTTTTCTTTCTCAGAGTAGACAAATCTTTATACAAGTAAGCGGGTTGTAGTAGGCTAAATGCCATTTTGCGCATGATATCATCCTTTGATTAGAATGCATGATATTTTATGTTCAAGCAATTAATAATATTCTATTCTTTACAACCCCACAGGTGGACTCCCAGAGAAATCCCCATGATCCCTTACTCCGTGAGGTTCGGAACATATTCTTCAGTTCAGATAATTTTGTGACAAGGGTAGCGTTCTGGTTCCCATCTCTGAACAAGCTGATCGAATGGTTGCATCCGTTCACCAAATTGGCAAGAACTCTGAACAATATCACTCAAAACCTAAGCAAAGTAGTCCATCTACGACGTAGTGGAATATCGCCAGAAGTGCCGGACATGCTTCAACTGACGCTAGATGCTCAAACCGAAAAAGGCAGCAGTGCTGACGACTACGACGAGAATGAGCCGTTGATCGAAGATCGTCTGCTCATTGCAAACTGCTTCATATTTCCGCTAGGTGGCTTCGACACAACCGCCGTTGCACTGGCGTATATAATGCACATCCTGGCCAAGTACCCCGAAGAACAAGACAGTATTCTCCGCGAGGTCACCGAAGCGTTTCCCGACAAAAAAGAACTGGGCTACGACGAACTCCACAGGCTGAAGCGTCTAGAAATAGTGATGAGCGAGAGCTTGCGCTTGTACCCTGTGATCGTGACCTTCGTGTCTCGGAACTGCCAGCAAGACATCACGGTGATGGGTCAGTTCATCCCAGCCGGTGCCAACGTGACTCTTCCTGCGTGGCACCTTCACCACAGCGCCGAACATTGGCCGGACCCTCTTAAATTTGACCCCGAGAGATTCAGCGAGGACAAAGGGAAGCCCCATGTGGGGGCCTACCTTCCCTTCGGACTCGGTCCTCGCGCGTGCATCGCAAGCGCTTTGCGATGCTCGAGCTGAAGGCAACCTTCTGCAAAGTCCTGCATAGCTTCAGAGTGGTACAGTGTGAGGAGACGCAGGACCCATTAAAAATGGTCGTTCCGAACGCCACTGCGTACCCGAAAGTTGTGGTTAAGTTGAAGTTAGAACTTCGAAACCCGTGAATATTTGGTTCCAGAATTGTCGCTTTAAAGGCATCGGCTCGGTACATTTCCTGACAATCTTTTCGAATCATGTAATGATGACGGTATTTAAGTAACAGATTCCGTTCTCGGGTACTCTCAACTGCATTTGGATTAAGAAAACACACAAAAAACCGCCGAAAACTCAGAAAGAATCGAGCGGCATATTGCACGCGAGGCTTGATTTGCAAGTTGATTCTCGCTTAAAAAAGTGCGGTTAACTTAACTTCAGTTTAAATTGTCGCTAACTTTTAGATACCTGCTTTCAACTGTACAAGTAATAACTATAATACATTTAACGTAAGCAAGTGTTACGTGAAAAGGTGCACGAGTAAACGAGGATCCTAATCAACTATTTGCTCTTCAGCGTAATTGGAGATCTACTTCAGATGCAAACAGCCGAGTACTGCTAGCAACGCTCTTCAACAGAAGTTTCAATGAAGCACTACCCTGAAGATAAGCTCAAAATATTCACCTGGCCCAAAGGGAGTCCAAACTGTTGCGGGCTTTTCTAGAACTAGTGCCCATACTAGTTTATATGGCTGTCTGAAATGTTTACGAAGCACAAACTTAAAGCAGTGGACAAGGACTGCGGTGACCTTGTTCACTTCTTTACCCTCGTGTTTCGAAAAACTCAGCTGTTCACATTAAAAATAGTTCAAAAACAAGCAAAGCGCAAACAAAGGTTCGTGAAATATTGCGTCGCTTCTCCAGATTAGATAATGATCGGTATTTCTCCGAGATAATGACTTTATCTTGGAGAAATACCTCTAGTGGGTTGAAAGAAGCCCAAAACGTTTTCTCTATTATATCGGCTAATTGTTATTCTAACGTTAGAAGTAAATATTGTTGGACAATAAAAATGAAGAAAGTATTTTATTGTTTTATGACTTCAAGTGATCAATCAATTGTTAAACATGTAACAAAGCGATTAAAGAATCAATTATGTCAATGTTTAGCGAATTACGTTTATTAATTAAACATTTGCGCGGAAGGGTTGTAACACTATTGAATTTTTTATTTATTCTAGTCTCATTCTTTTTCAAATAGTGACATGATCATTAACTCTTCAACAACAGCAATAGTATTGTGTTGCTTTATCGCCTTGGGATCTAAGCGAGCTATTTAACTGATTGCAAATATAACTTCAGAGTTTTAATGAGCCCTAACTTCAATAAGCTGAACCTACCCGGACATTTTAGAAGGACGCAAGATTGAGTTTTTTTAACTATTTACGATAAATATCCTCATGCAATAATGCACCGGAGCCTCTACACTATTTCACTAGTTGCCCACACTGTTGCCACAAGTACAGAGGCGAGAGCGTAACCCAGGCAGTTTTAGAGAAGGGAGGAGCTGCACTCTTACCCGGATCGTGTATGTGTGTCCCAGACGTCGCTTCACTCTCCATGAATTGGCCCATCCTTCAAAATTCGTCCAAAGTAGCGTTCCTCTCGTACATGGCTTCCGGGACACTGCGCCCAACTAGTGACATAAATAATAGCTTTGCGGCCTCAGAAGCGAACCGAAAAATTAATAAGTAGTCCCATGACCAGACTTGTACTCAATCTGTTACAAGTAACAAAATTATTTAAGGTCCATTACACTGTAAGAACAAAGGTAGTCTATGTGACTACCTTTGGGGTGGTAAAACGTTGTCACAAATATAATCACCCCTAGTGTTAAAAGGACGATTCGTACGAAGTCAAAAAGAAGGTAGTCAAATTTGACTACCCCCCAAAACAAGATGGCCGCCGATAAGCGACGCTCGACTTCCCGGGAGGGCCTAGCGAATAGCATGGCATTTCGGCCGAGGAATAGAATATAGCGCATACGCCTATTCGACGTCTTCCAAATGCATTCAGACACTCTAAACAACCGTCGCCAAACACCTGTACCTTGCCTATATCCTGTAAGGACGGCACTGGGTACGCCGGAATCGCCGCGATTGCCCCCGACGGCATCTCGCCAGATTTACTGTATTTTTACCGCCGGCAGAGAACGCTCAAAAAAAAAAAATCTCTACGCGAGGAATGGGGATGTTGATTTTATTGAACAAGCGTATGCTTGTTGTTTTCGGAGATGAATCGCTGGGCACCTTTCTTCGACAACGACCAAAGGCGTTCAGCTCGCACCAACGCTACTGCTAAATTTTGTTTTATCTCTCCTTGTTTGTGCCTACCTCTACCGACGTGGTTATCCATTCGTGCGCTTGTGTGCCTGCACCTCGCAGCTCCTAGACACACAAAAAGAGAATTTAGGTGGCTGAGTGGCACAATTATTACGGTTGTTATCCAACTGAGAGGTAGGGAAAATAGTGACCCGCAGGCCAGCTGTTTTTAAATCAATACATACATGGCTGCTCAACGCTTAGCTTCTTGAATCAGGCGGCAGCATGCGCCACCTAGAAAGGGTGGTAGTAACCGCTAGATGGCGCTAAAAAAATTTCGTTTTTTGATTCTAGACTTCCCGAGACAACCAATTATACACCTACACATACACAGAACGAACGCCAACCAACATACAGAACACTGTTACAGGCAAATACACGTCAGCAGAACAACGAGGCACAAAATCCAACGCCACACCTCCGCGACACTCAAATCTAGCCATCCTACCGACTCCATTCGTATAGATGCATTACTATTTTCTGGCAATGATTGGGCAAAAGAGTGCCATCCCTACTGAAAAACACCAGTATAACTTTTCACAGCATGGATTATGAAACTGGAAATCTAACTGGAATTGTTTCTGGAAACTTGAAATCCAGTTTGCAGAAAAAGGAATTATTTCCGAAAACTTGAAATCCAGACAGAATCCAGCTAGAATTTCAGTTCCATAATCCAGATAGCGAAAAGTCGTACTGTTTTTTTTTACGTAGTAAATGTTTACTAGATGAATACAAAGTGTATTTTTAAGCATTATTTGCATACAAGTGCTATGTCTACTCGAAATCGCAGGCAAGACACTTATCTTTATCTGGCGCTTCGAAGGGCAACATGGTATGAAAGTAATCGGCTAAAGTAAGACGCAATTGCTCCCGGTCACTTTCGGCTGCGATTCGCGCAGTGATAAGCGTATTCAAGCCATGTTTCCCCTTGACCGAAGCAGGACCCACGTAGGTATTGCCCTCGCTTAGCACAAAACTACGTTAACTTACGCCTCTCATAACTGAGGTGGGACCCACAGGGGTTTTGCAGGGGCCGCTCCAACCCACTTTTTGCCCAGGTGGGGCCTACATGGGTCCTCCTTCATGTGCTACCGTAGATTCTCACGAATCCGTTGTTAGGTATCACACACGACTCATTGATAAGTTGTAAGTAGGGTTACGAGTTTTCAGATAAATCGGAAAAAAACCCGAAAAACACTCGCCAGTAAAGGTTTTCATCAATTCGAATTTGTACGAAAAACGCAGAATTGTGAGGTCAGAAAAAACATTCAAAAACAAAATACGGTGTTTTAGAACTAATCTTCATAAGAGCACAGGGTCAGTGGTCCCAAGGAGATGGTACTACAGTTTCCTTTAAAATTTAGAACTACTGACGAAAGAGGTTTGCCTTTTAGCTTGTGAACATTCCGTCGGTATAAAGTCATGATAAAGGAGTTTATTTTTTTTTAAAATGAGAACACAATACAATTGCGAATTTATAAAAATTGGGAATGTAATAAAAAAAATCTCTGATAAACATCAAATTTTAAGGGAAAAATAAAATCCGAAAACACACCCTCTAAATTTCACAAGGGAAAAAAACCAGAAAACGCGGAATCTTCGTTGTAGGACATAAATAAAATAGACATTTTTCTATCAAATGCGTTTCTTCTCAGGACCACCTTATTTGAATTGAATATCAATTTATATAAATATGAAAGAAAATATAGTTATTGTGTAGGTGAACTGGTGAATATGAAACATGTTAAATTAACCTGATACTGGGATAGAAGAGAAACATGAAAACGTAGAAAGAACAGAAAATAGACAATACGACGTCTGTCTATTTTCGACCCCGTCCTGTCTTTTTGTTTTCCCCTTCTACGTTTTGATGTTTCTCTTCTACCCCAACCTCAGGTTAATTCAACATGGCATATAAATATATGTTTTCATCCTACGCCATATGTTATACTCACGATGCACTTTTATATAGGTTCATATGTGGTACTGAGTAACAATACGATACGATGCGAACTCGTTTCTCACCACAGATACCGGTGGTGAAAAGGAGGCCGCAGAAATGCATCCTGACGAAGCTCCACCCTCTTACGATGGAATACAGTCATTAGGCTACAAACATATTACACGTTCAGAAAATATATGAAAATGAAATGCGCGCTTAACGTGGTAAGAACAAGGTCAAGTGAAGGAGGGAAATATTCTGCAGTTGGATAATTACGTCACGTCTAGAGTGCGATCAAAATAACCATTCTGTAGAAGAGGCAAGGAATAAATTATTATCTTCTTCCATATTTCGGTCTACACTTTGGAAGCTGCCAAGGCTGCTGATTTAGAGGAGTAACTCATATTTTTTTTTTTTTAAATTTTAAGTGAGAATGTGGAACAAATGTATTTGAGCGCCCATATACCGTTTACTTACACGCAATGATCTACATTTTATTCTTGACCGTGGATCCCAGGTTGACTGCGTCCTCCTTGACTTCTGTAAGGCGTTCAACAAAGTTTCTCACATACTTCTAATTTTTAAGCATAGTATATTTAAAGGGCCCTGCAACGACGTTCATGCTGTTTTTTTTTAATTTGCACCGAACCTGAGCGCACTGAACGTAGTAACTTTGTGCACTTTTTCTTTTCTCGAAATTCGCTTTATTTTAAAAGTTATAGGCATATTAATATTACAAAAACAAGCAAAAAATAACCTCCTTCATGGCGTCCTTGGTCCTCTGTCTCCCCTTTTCCCGTGCCGGAGGATTCCCCTTGCCGCGGTGACTGAGGAATGTGGGGAGGGAGGGGAAGACGGGGAAAGGAGGTGAGACTGAGGAAAGAAGCTCTCCGGGAACGGGGCAGCTCTCTCTCCTTGGCTGACGTCAGGACCAACAACGTCACGATTTCTTCACATGCCGCGCGCGTTCGACACCTCGGGGCGCCTCCGTAGGAGGAGCAGGTTTCCGCGTCGTCCGGTTAAAATATAACGCACTGATATTTAGTTACTATCTCCGTGCCCGCCGGGTTGTCCGAACCACAAGAGACGTGAAAACCACAAAATATGTAGACGCTTAAATAGGATTACAGGGCCTCTTTTAAGGGGTACTACAACAAAATTTCGGCGCTCAATTTTTGGTCTATATGTGTTCAAAGGAGCAGTATCACATCGAACACACCAATATCTAGTTAAAAAAGTCACGAGAATTCTCAAACGAATTAAACGATTAGCAAAGAGCACCTGGTGGATGTCACTAACGCCTCGTTCGTAACGCCCGTCTAGGAACCTTAAGAGGTAGTGACGGTAACTGTCTCGCCTCCCGCCACGACGAGAGAAGAGGAGAAGGAGGAACTTCCCTGTTCCCGAGAATGTCTTTTGTGCGTTGCAGAAGTCGCTATTGTCCCCCCACAAGATCATAGAAGATTAACCCGTCACTCAAAATTCGTACAAAAGCAGCCGCTTTGGTGGCTGGAACGACTAGGCCATCCTCTCGACGTCAGCCTCGCCGTAGCTTTGCTCGTCCCGAGACAAACTACGTCACGATTGCGTTGGATGTCACATGCTTTCCACTGGCTGTTCTCTGAGCGCTTGCCAGAGTGGGCAGTTTATAACGAAAAATACAGCCACCAGGCTCTAAAATACGAACGTGCGATTGTCATTTACGGATATTGTGGCTAATATTCCACCTATTTTTCAACACGACGGGTATATTTCAAATTTCGTTGAAGTATCCCTTTAAGGTAGACCAGATTGTTCCGTCATGAATTAAATGCTTCCTAACTAATCGTTCTCAATTTGTTACCACCAATGAAGCTAATTCCTGTCTCAGTCCCGTTACTTT
The DNA here is from genome assembly GCA_013358835.2 of Ixodes persulcatus. Taxonomy (NCBI): domain Eukaryota; kingdom Metazoa; phylum Arthropoda; class Arachnida; order Ixodida; family Ixodidae; genus Ixodes; species Ixodes persulcatus. Next base: position 13,520 of record JABSTQ010008638.1, on the reverse strand, counting down.
GGTGCGTTCAAGGGTCCGTTTTAGGGCCCATTTTATATCTTATTTAAATTAATGACCTACCGACCTGTGTGTCATCATCCATTAGTTTATTCACCGCGACGACTGTGTAATCTACCGTGAAATTACTAACGAATCTAATAAAGCACTTGTTCAAGGTGACCTATGCGTGGTATCCGACTGGTGTAACGTCTGGCAAATGTCTCTTAATACTAACAAATGAAAAGCTATGAATGTCTCTCGCGATGATGAGTTACCATTGTCATACTCGATTTGTAACACTCCTCTGCAGCTTTGTATCTTATAAATATCTTGGTGTAGATATTATTTCTAGCATGTCATGAAAAGTTCATACTGATCACATTGTCACCAATACTAATTCCATGCTTGGATATCTAAAAAGAAACTTCTTTCAGCACCCATCTCCTTAAAACTACATTTATACAAAGCTCTAGTTCGCTCAAAGCTCTAGTATGCAGCAGCAACCTGGGATCCCAGTCAAACAGCGCTCATGAATAACATCGAAGCCACGCAAAAATCGTGCAGTGCATTTCATTTTCTGCAACTACCATCATACGGCTAGTGTCTCACCAATGAAAACAACTCCATCTCTGCCTCTTCTTTCACTACGTCGAAAAATATCAGGCCTATGACTGTTTTACAAAATTTATCATTCTAATGCCTCACTGAAGGACAGTCCATTTCTCAGCCCATCTTTTATTTCTGCACGATCATCATTTTAAGGTCGGGATACCTCACTGCAAAACTTCAGCATACATGGACTGTTTCATTCCTCGAACGTCCTCTGATTGTAACCACCTTCCCACATTTTTAGTAAATATACCATCTATTGATTTATCTAGAGCTGCATTAGTTAAATATTTTTGCTAATTCATATTAGGCCGAATTTTTCTTCTTTCTCGTAGAAGTGCATTGATGGCCTGTGCTTATTGTTCTTGATTTGTTGTTGTTCTTGTCCACTCCCCTCTGTAATGCCCTCTGGGCCCTGAGGGTATTAAAAAAAATGAATCAATAAATATATAAATAGTTAAACGATAATTAAAGATATGGTTTACCTTAAAAGGAAGCTGAAGAGGTTCTTTAAAAAAAAACAGTTTGAGGTGCATTCTAGAGTACTTTTATCTTGTGAATATGATTATCACGTCTGTTTTCTCCAAAGAAATAACTAAACGCGAGAAAAGACGAAAAACATCCAACCACTGCTTGCGTCATACCCAGATCTTTTCTGCCACCAAGCGCGTGTCACTTGTGTGGGCAGCGCGTACAATTGCAAGCTTGTCAGGTATATTCCCCCGCACTGATACCAGTCGTAATGTCTTTTAGTGACCTTTTTGAAAATAGCGAGAGTGCGCGTGCATAGCTTTGACAGGCGCTGAAGATGCGGAAGAGCGGAGATTCCGAACACTCTGGATAAAACGTCACGCTTCTTGAAGGAGGGGAAAATTATTTTTTTCAGCCTCTGTGCTCCAGATTGAAAAATAGTCTCGATGTACGTGATTCTGGAGGCCAAATGAAGAAGATTTCCTGAAATAGAGAACCGCTTTTGTTTCCCTTGAGGAATTATGTATAATTAACGAAACAATGATTGTGTTGGGTATATTGAGGAAACATTTCCTATTATGGTTATTAACTTTTTCTGCAAGAAATATATGTTATGTATATTGGAAAAAAGATGTATTGTCCCATGTCAGGTCCCTATCAAAACGCCGAAAATTAAGAGGCCGAACGTCAGTACGCCGAAAAATTGAAATTCCGAAAAATTTAAATGCCGAAAAATCAAAATACCGAATAATCAAAATGCCGAAAAGACATAACGCCGAAAACCACGTGAAAAAGAAATGACGCGCTTTGTGACCACCACTTGTTCGTTTTCCGCCAGATAACTTTCCACTGACACGAGCCTATTTAACTCGTTCTGCAAAGGCACCAGTATCAGTAGATTAAACTGACGCTCAGAACGGATTTCCAAGGGGCAACACCGCCGTTGAGGCATGGCACCGACGATGGGAGATTATGGTTGGCGGACACCACGTAAGCGTCTTCCGGCTCATCACCACCATGAAAAGGGAGCAAGCTAGAGTCGAAGACGACATCGAAGGAGCGATCAGAGGCCAACCCCGCCACTCACAAAGCAAGAAGCAAAAGTCGCGCGAAAATCCTTTAGCAGTTGCTCTGGGCCACCGGGACAATGTCGACGTTCTAAGCTTTCTTTGAGGAATTGCGCACAACTTATCTGTCTGAAATGCAATAAACAAGGAATTGCTCTGCTATGCGACGATATATGCAGAAATATATTTTCCTTTTTCGAAGGCTTGAATCATGCGAAGGGAAGCTGTACTCTGGGACAACTTTTCATGGCTATTAGAAAAGAGGGCGAAAGCGCGTGCACATCGGCCGGCGGAACCTCTCCCCTAACTTTGATCACATTGCCATGAAAATTTATCTCGTCAAGAAGCTTTATCTTCCACTCTAACTAGGTGATGCCAGCATTTTCATGTTTCGGCATTTTGATGTTTCGATGTTCTGACTTTTCGGCTTTTTGAATTTTCGGCTTTTTGAACTTTCGGTTTTTGAAATTTTCGGTGTTTTCAATTCCAGCATTCCAATAATTCAGAATTTTCATTTTCGGCGTCTTGAATGCCACCCCCCCCCCATGTCAACTGGGTTTATGTCAATTCACATGAGCCCATTCAGTCGGTCGCTGCACGGTTTGTCCCTGGGAAAGTACGATCGCTTCTCAATCACAACTAAAACAGACCAAGAGTTCGGCCGTTTTTTTTTTGTTTTTGTTTAAAGAGCACCGTAAACTTTTTTGTTTAACCATATATATGGAATTAATCATACTAACAATCGACAAATTAAATCTCACCGCGAAAAGACTACTCTTGTATTGCTCGAACGTATGCCGCCAGGACAGATATTTTTAAACACTAATTCATTACGCGTACCCGACAAAGGGGAATTTATTAGCATTGAAAGTGCTGTGCCGTGAGAATTATGATGTCTTGTAAAATGCACTGTGCATTTTCAAACAAAATAATGCTCAAAAGGCGCTCTGGGTTTTCCTGAAATAAATATATGAATAAAAATAAACATTCTTAAGCTACATACACACTTGGGAATGAAATGAAGAATAAAATAAAATATTTTCTATGTTTTAGAAGAATCTGGAGTTGGGCAAGTTGGTACATCTTAGATTCGAAAAGCGCCAGAAAACAAGGACAACAGAAGGAATAGACGAAACGATGCGCTACTTTCAACTGTTTGTTGGGACAACGTGTTTGTGCTTGTTAACAATTTCTGAGATAAACGGTTAGACCGAATAAATGATAAGCCATGCTAAGTGCTAAGCAGCACTTGAAAACAGATCGATAAACGGGGGATGATGAAAGAATGTTGCAATATATCGGCTGTCGCCAGAAATCTCCCTGTCTATTTTTGGCAGCTAATCTTGTCTCCTTTACGTGTGAGTGCACCAAGTTTTCAACGTTCTATCTCTAAAAAAAAAAAAATATATACCAAATTTTTTCTTATCCTCCTTATCTGCCCAGAAACGCGACTGACGAAGAGCGACCAGCGTTCTTCATTTTTTACCAACCTCCCCGTTTCGGTCTTGATGCGCATTGTACCGAAAGGCGGTCGTTCTATCACAACTGAATAATGCATGTTAAAAAAAGTCGTTAATAAAAAAAACAAGAGTCAATGGTGATTTAGCGTTATTTCGTCTCTTTGAATTTGAATCTTACAGGCATTTGACCCGATGGTATCAATAGACGCGAGGAAAATCCGAGTGTGACGTTATTCCCGGAGGTTTCAGCTGCCTCGCGCGTGAAGCTTGTGATGGAGCGCTTGCAGCGCTTTTGACTGCTCGGGTTAGGCTCGCGGAAAGCGCGGAAATGTCAAGATCTGTCTATTTTACGTCATGATTTTCTCCTTGCACCGAACGCGACGAGCAGGACGGGGTTTCAGCGATATTTTGAAAGCGCTGGTGTGGCTACTTGGCGCAACAATTGAAAATATAATGCAGATATTCGTAAACCGGGAGGCCATATAGAGACGATTCAAAAGATTTTTTTTCTCAGACACAGTACCGCAACGTTAAGACTAGTAGCGCACTAACCAAAGTGCGCATCAGCTGCCGAGACAAGAGAAGCCATCTAGAACAACAAATTTGCCATTTGGCTCCGAATTTGATTTTAGGTGAAACTCTGTTTCACAAATACCTCTGACACTAATTTCTCGGGTACACTCGTATGCCCATCATCTAAGTACTCACTTCACGTTTTTGAACTAATAATTTTTATAAAAAGGAATTCGGCAATTTTAGTTAGTTCAGAGGCTTCGTATTCTTCTAAGTGTTGTCATTCCAAAAAAGGACGATTTCTTCCAACTACAGCGTGTCTTTTTTTTAATGTTATACGATACTAACCTTCATATTTTTATAACCCCGTCTTGCGTTGTTTTTTTTTTGTCTTCAATTTAAAACCAGAAAGCAACAGAAAAAAAAAATGCGAAGCATTTTTGGGCAGGAATATAGCACCACTGAAATACAATCGCCTAAACGGTTTTGTGCAACTCGTGGTAACATTACTTGCATTTCAATATATTCTTCCAGACACGATGTCTCGGCGAACAAGTCCTTTAAGTACGCATACCTAAGTCATTGCATCATTTTAGTTTTTCACTTCGTTATCAGGACATCGACAGCGTACTTGTTAACACTAAGAGTCACGAGACTATTCGTGCCGATAGGGGCACAAATTTCTTCGTACCCTTCACTGCATATTTCAGAGAAAGAAGGTGCGATAGTAGCAGGTCGCTTATCGCTTCCCCCCTCTCTTAGCTTTAAACAGCGATGGCTGGAGCGGACTTCGTACTTCGTCAGTCGGCATAAATAGTCTCGTGACTCTTAGTGTTCAGGTCCAAAGTATTCCTTTGATAACGAGGTTGTATAAAGATATGTCAGCTGTGGAGGCTCAGTGATCCAACTCCAAGAGCTTGGCCGTCCACAAGAAGGAGTTCCATTCACCCGTTCCACGAGGTATGTACTACTGTGCCAATAACGAAGATTCGTACAATTTCCTTTGTGAAATATAACGCAGTTATGATTCTCTTCTTATCTGGCATACCAGATCTACAGCGCAATTAAACGAAAGTATCATTTACATCTCTTTAATGTTTAATAAATCACGTTGAAATCTGTTTTCATTTTATTAAACACTTAGGTGAAAAAGTGAATATCTTTTTAATCTGGCGTTACTAAAACCGTGCCAGAATGTCCTCACGTCAGAAACCGCCAGTCTATTCTCTAAAATATTTCATTAGAGCGTTTAGTGCCCTTGAGAGTCTTGCAATCAGAATGAAAAGGAGATAAAAGGAGTTACAATTGGAGAGGATTTTCTTTGCAGAAACGTGTGCGCTGTATGGAACAGCAACACCCTTTCATTTAACGCGTGCAGAAAGGTGCTCTCATATAAGGTGAGTATTTTCTGCAAAGAAAAAAAAGGCCTCTTCCGCATTGGTAAAGGTACTGACGGATCCGGCACTAAACCCGTGGTTTGCACGGCAGCAAGGAAGTGTTTTCCGAACTTAATGCTGCCACTCGGTTTCCGAGACATGAATTTCGGGCCGGTCACGAAAAGCAAATCAACCCCGGGAGTAGTAGGTGCAAAACACGAACTATTTGGTGGCAAGATGATCTGTAACAGAGTCGTTGAAAGCGGACCAGTAAAATGAAAAGTTGGAATCAACTGCCACATTCGGTATTGTTGCTTTAAAGGCTCTATGCGGCTGACACTCGGCTGCTCAAGCTCCAATTGCCGCGGACACATACCGCACACATTGACACATAAAAACTCGCCGCACATATCAGAGTAGTTAAACGAAAAATCCCATAAAACCTTTCGCGACACTTTTTGTGGTTTATTGCCTAGTACGACGTATTCTCTAAAATGTTCCTTCGGTGTAATGAAGTTACTCGAATGTGCATGCAGAATCTCCAACAATAATATCAAAGACCAACTCGGAGCGCTTGGCCGAGACGGGGGACGTTGTGGGCAGCTCCAAATCGCTCCGATGGGAGCGAAGCTCGATAATGCTGCCCTACTTTCAGATTGGTGAAGGCGTCTTACGCAGAGGCATATTGCTAGGCTATAGTGACAAGCTTGAAGACGCGGGATTTTAGTTGTGTCTGTTTCCCTAAATAATCGTTAACATAATTATAAAGCGAAAACACTCGCGCTTCTAGTATTGATATGAAATTTCTGGAAATCCATGAACCAATTGAGAGAGCCGTGGCCAGAGTATATAAAAAGGAGACAAGGATTTGAAAGGTGGATTTAAAATGTTTTCAAACCAGCCACGAAGAGTGCGACCAAAAGATGTATGAACGGCCGAAAAACTCATGGCGGTGAAATTTCAACCTGTATCATTCACAGTGACACCAGCCCGAAGCCATGGTGGGATTGCTCTTGAAAGTCCTGCTGGCAGCAGCCGCTGCTCTCCTCACCTGCGTCATCTGGTGGATTCGTGGCAGGCGACGAAGACATGCCTTCTTTCGTAATCTGGGCGTCCCTGGGCCGAAGCCGGATCTTCTGTGGGGAAACAGGAAGCAGCTCAGTGAAGACACTATCAAGGTGTGTCACTCAACCGTTTTGCACTGTAGGTTTAACTGAAGCTTCCGAATATTTCCGAGGCGCTTCAGTCCATAATGGCATTCTTCACACCCAATGTGGTATTGGCGACGTTTCCCCAAGCATTACAGAAAGTGTCTAAATGAATGCTCACCCAATTTCATGGGGTACTACTAACGAGGAAAACAAGATATAAGAGGGAGGTAGATACCAATATGAAGAACTCCTGACATAGTATTTGGATTCAATTTCTCACCAGCGCCACTATCTTTGTGGTGGGGCGCACCGGGGAAGCAAAAATCGTATGCCGTTGTGTGGTTCGCCAAGCCTAAATCGGCCATTACGGGGCGGCGTCTGCTCCGACTGACGTTTGTAAGAAATTCGGCTGACAAGAATACTATCAAGGACTGGCATGATAATTTCTTTCCATAGCGTATTTTTTTTTTTAAACAGAACCGACTGATTTTGATTTTCCGTCCGTCTGTCCGACTTTCACCTGTTACACTTAGCAAGAAATTTGACGTCACGTAACCCGACGTTGTCTGATGTCAGGTCATGTAACACCGTGACGTCAAGGTGTCAAGTGCTGGTGTTATGAGATGCCATGATGTCACGTTATGTCAGGTAAAGTTACGTTTAATTGCCTGCCAAAATTAGCGGGTTAATTGACGTCACATGACCTCAGATCACTTGACGTTGTCAGATCGCATGACGCCGTAACATAACGTTGTCAAATCCTGCTTTTACGGGATACTATTACGTCACGTGATGTAGGTAACGTGACGTTAATTTTTCCGCTAGCTGCGCAATTATTAAACGTGGCCATTTTTTATTCCCCAAACGAACTGGCTACCGTCACTGATCTCTATTTTAGGGGGCTGGATTGAGCATCGCCGCTCTTCGAGCAGGGTACAAGTGAAGCAACCGGAAGTTTGATGCTTGTCCCGGAAGTCCGGCGTCTGCTGGACTTCCTAGTGCATTCAGTTGATGTTTTGGTTCATGCTTTCCTGTGTCTTTGAGTGGATTTTAATAATCATGCTTTGAATTAAATACCGAAAATGAGATATTTGACCTTGGGACATATGCACAGTTGATCAACAAGAATCTCAGAATGTTTACATTGAATGGCTTCCCATAATACTTCTCGTGACTGTATGCACTCTTACTGCGCAACAAGCAGGCTCTCTTGAGGTGGAAGCGAAAATCCATCGCCCTTTACGCTTTTCGAACCAGCACTCGGAAGCGTTACAAAGCCTGCCAAGCACTTACTTCCGGGACAAGCCGCTTACTTCCGGTGGCTTCATACCTGTTTGCTGAATGCGCCATCCAGCCACCTATTTTAGGGATCCGTGGTTACCGTCTTCTGAACCAATCGAAAACATCGCTCATTCAATGAATTAAAGGACTTTCGAATGTAAGGCTTTTTTTTTTTTTAGGTTGGTCGTGCGCAGAGGGTTAAAGCCAGTGCGATGAATGTAGTGGAAAAAAAGCTATGGCGGGCAGAAAGAGTTGAGGTTATCGGAGCACTATCAGGGTTGCTCAGCGACTCCAGCGCCCCAATATTGACTGCGGAGGCTAATTTCACACACCACGTAAGTAGCTCTTTATATATTGTTGTGCCTCTCATTTTAACGCGAGAGCCTTAAAGAGCTCGTGTCGCAGAAAAGCCGGCGTCAGCGTCGGTGGGACCGGAAAATCCTGATTGGTCGATAGGGTCATGACGTCACAAGCACATGACCTAGCGCGGGTATTTCAAACAACCGACGACGCTCACGTGAAACATGACGTCAAGCGTGGAACGCAAGTGATCAAACATGACAAGTAATGCGAATTAAACGTCGCTGCACGTCTCAAATGGTTTTACTTTATAAAGTTTTTTGCCTTAAAGAAAAAAATTCGAAGAACGTTAGACGGGATTCGATCCCACGACCCATTAGTGGCGAGCCAGACACGCTACTGATTGGGCCACGTAGACGCGCTTGCACGGTCTGGGAGCGAGTGGGCGATTATATGTTTAGCTATCCCGTTCCTCTCTTAAAGGTGAAGCTTAAGCGTCCTCATGTAATTCTGATGTCTAATTTCCTTGTGATGTCTAATTTCCTTTTAATGTAATGCAGCGCAAAAATAATAATAAATGACATACACACCTTGTATTAGTCACTATCTTAGCCATTCAAAGAAAGAAAGTTTAATGAAAAATTGGCTTCAGAAACCACTATTGTTGGTTATCTATGAATTCCGATAGCATTCGTCATGAGACTCACGACGCAGCTCGCTATGATTATGACGAAGCAAATTTTGAGTAAACACTTTATTTCACTCATGGTTTACGACGCAGTCATTTACGTCAGCAAGAGAGCAGCGCACCACTTCGAAATTGAGTGATTGCTTCGTCTCTGTGTAGTCGTTTAATATTCTGTCTCTGTGTAATCCTTTACTGTTCAAGCTGTCTCTCCCCCCCTCCTATTATTGCAGCTTCGTGTGTGTGTGTTTGTCCTTTGTCTGTGTATTCGTTTAATGTTCAAGTTTTTTCACCACCATCATTGACCGTGTACCAACTGGCTCAACTCAAACCGATAATTGCTTCGTAGCTTGGGTGGAAATGTGAATGTCTGCGTACTGCCGCTCCGTCTATGCGTTGCGTGGGTTTATATACTTTTTAGGACGACGTTGAGGACAATGTCCTAGACGGCGACGTCTAGGACGACCCCTAAGGACGACCTCTAGGGCGATATCAAGGACGACATTTAGGATGACCTCTTAACATCATCCTCTAGGACGACGTCCTAGAGGATAACCTCAAAGAGGGCGTCTAGAACGACCTCTAGGACGACCTCTTGGGCGGCGACCTCTAGGACGATTTCAAGAGCAACGCTTAGGACTATTTCTCGGACGACCTCAATGACGATTTCTAGGACGACGTTGAGGAATACGTCCGCATTCGCAGGCGCCGCGCGTATGCGGACGTCATGCGTATGCGAGCATCCTGTGTATTCGGAGGAGCCGCGCCGCCTCGCGGCGCCTCCGCATAGACGTGGCGCCTACGTACGCCGCGCATATGCACAGCGCGTTCGAGGCCAGAGAGCGTGTTGCGAAAACCGGGTGAAGTAGCTTAAGAACGTTATCGCATTAAAAATTCGTCCAAACTGCGTCGAACGTAGATCGCGAGCAAGCGGCGGTGACTGCATACTACTCTGTGGTGCAAAGGGAATCAGAATTCATAGCTTGGCGAAAATGTGAATGTGTGCGAACCGCCGCTCCGTGTATATGCCGCGCGGGGTTATCTGCTTGCTAGGACGACGTTGAGGAGAACGTCCTAGAGGACGACGCCTAGAACGACCTCTAGGACCACCTCTAGGGTGATCTCAAAGACAATCAATAGGACGACCTTAAGGACGCTGTCTAGGGCAACGGCGAGCACGACGTCCTATAGGGTCGAAAACGACGTTTAGTAGGGCCTCTGGGGTGGTCTCAAGGACGAAGTAAAAGACGACGTCTAGAACGACCTCTAGGGCGATCTCTATGGTGGTCTAAAGGACGACGTCCAAGACGTCTAGAACGGCATCAAGGGCGACCTCTAGGGCGATCACAAGGACGGGCTCAAGGATGACCTCTATACTCCGTATCGCTACTTGCGTGCAGTGCAGACGAAGGCAACGCCAGGCGAAGAGAGAAAGGGCGAGCACTAGAAAGGCGGGACAGGAGAGGAGGTCAATGGAGGGCGAGGGGAGGAAGGGAGAGCTCTAGGAACGTTAGATAGATGAAGAGGTTTCTCTCCTCGTCCCCAGCCTTCCTAGTGCTTGCCCTTTCTCCTCTCGCATGGCGTTGCCTTCGCCCGTACTGCACGCAACTGGTGACGCCGAGTATAGGACAACGTCAAGGACGACGTCCGCATACGCGCGGCGCCGACATATGCGAACGTCGCGTATATGCGGACGTCCCGTGCATGCCGAGGCGCCGCGCACGCACGGAGCATTCGAGGCCAGAGAGCGTATCTCAAAAACCGGGTGAAGTAGCTAAAGAATGCGATCGCATTAAAGATGCGATATTATGCTGCAGAGGGTTCGAGATCAGCAGCGAGGCCACTAAAATAAAATCTGATGTGAAATCCGTTTAAGCTATCTACTTGAAAGAAACAAATTATTCTTGCTTGGTGCGGCGTTGTGAGGAATGGCGCGAGCGTGTGGCACAATAAAAACGCACTTTCTGGCACGAGAGTATGCGTAGATTAGATTCACACCCACCATTCCCTCATTTAAAAAAGAAGTTATAAGAGCTTTTCTTAAGTTTTCAATGAAACAAATAGGGCACGTTTTAGGTAACTCGCGCCATTCAGCTTCATGCACTTGAAGGCTTCGTCGGTCACTATTTTCCAATTGAGAATTTTAGAAAATCATTTATGCCTTTTGAATAAGGAAATGGTAAGTTATAGAATTTTGGTATCTAGATTTGACCGCTACACCTACATTGGAAAAGAGGATGAGCGTATAGCGGTGATTCCTTTATTTTTGCGGTAAATGAAAAAAAAACTATTTTTTTTATTTGAGGGGTGCCCCCTAAAGTTACGGCGCTGAAGAACCTTTACAATATTCAAAACGCAGTATTCTTCTAAACCCCTATTCCAATTTTGTCTAGCCTTCTTCTGTTTATTGGGCAATCATTTTTTACTCATTTAACACCCACAGGCTGGGAAGTTTAAGCAAAAAAGAAAGGTGATCAAAGCTGGTAGGAAGAACTTGAGAACAAACCTCATGTGAGACTCAGAGCGCCTGAAAGTCTTGCTAATGGGCTTAGCTTCTTGGATTTTGAAGTATCTCAATGAAACGTTGGCTGCTCCTCTCACGCCACCGGGATCATTCTTCATACGCCCCCCGCCCCACAACCTTGTAGTTTTACGTAAGGTTCGTCCCGGTTAATAAGTCACATTTCGTCATTTTCATACTTCTATGCTCGGTGAGAGCATTCTGTGGCAATTTGGAAGTATGCCGACTTTTCGCAGGTCATGGGGCAGTGGATAAAGACGTACGGAAAGGTGTTCGGCATGTACCGTTCCGAGTCCCCGGTGCTGGTGATAGGCGACGCGGAAATGATCAAGCAGTGCTTCGTGAAGGAATTCGACGCCTTCCACGACAGGCCGGGACCCCCAGTGCTTGTGGAGCCCTTCAAGGACAGTCTGCCATTCTTGAAAGGTAATGTCACTCTCGCATCAAGAATCCTGTCGCGGTGGAATCTTCTGACACCAACGAGTGTCAGCAGATGGCACTACCTAACATGTGGCACCAGAGGATGACGACGAATTCATTTCCCGAAGCTAGAAGTATTTTACTCTTTAGAAAAGGAATAACACTCAGCTCGCATTTAGGACTTCTGCGCAAACATCGGACACAACACAACATATTATATTAATCTTCCGAGAACCACAAAACTTCTGCCTGCCAACTTTATTAAACCTGAGAGGGGTTGCACTGACTGGAAAGAAAATATCTGGTTCAACCACGGCGCTCCACCAAGTGGCAACATCCTTCACTTCCATTATAAAGTCACGAAAGAAAGAGAAGGTTTAGTCAATGTGAAGAAACATTCGCTATTCAAAAAAATATTTTCTTTACTCAAACCTCGATTAAGGAATTTTCTATACCGGATCCTAAGCGCTACTATCCGTCCCCTTCAGCAGTATCATGGACAGCACGAAACATTTCTCAGCGCAAACTTCCTTGGCAGGCCCACCGGCCATCACTTGTCAGAGGACAATAGGCTGTAAAAGAGGTTTTCCCTCTACCGGCGGAAGCGGTTGCTCAATTTCTACGACATGTAAGGATTTTGTATAAATAAAACGCTCCAGGAGTCTTTTTAAATAGTAAATGTGTTCACACACTGCCGGAGGAAGGTGAGAAAATTATACCATCACGAGGATGTGGGACCCGCAATTAACGGCTATTCGCACATAAGGATCATTGTCAGCCTTTAGCACATGTTGCCATCTGGGTGGATTGAGGAGTCGTATCAATACTTCCAAATGAGATTACACGTCTACGTTAGTAGAATGCCATCTAATATGTTTTTTTTTTTAATGGTACTTGATTTCGTAGAACCTGGGGCGTTAAAAAGCAACGCTTGTATGCTCGGTAAAAAATATATATTGGCTTAAAGAGATGTTATGCCGAAAACAGAGCTATTGAAGCGTTCGACTGATTACTAGTTACTGGGACAGTGTGAATTCCGGCCAACGTGGAGAGTACTTTCGGCGGGTGCAATCCCTGCGTATTCAAAGACTCTGTTTCACTTCAAGTCCAAGCCCTGCCGACGCTAGGATCCGATGGACCCAATCAGGCAACGCCAAAAGTGTCACGGCCCTCGTCGGCCTTGTCTATTCGATGTCCCCGACTAAACCAACCACGTACAGTGAAAGCGCTGCGACCCTGTGCCTTTTTAATAATCGGTTTTCCGAGTTGTTTCCTAAGAACCTCGTGATGAGCATGTGTCATGACCGATGGACAAGCACGAGCGCCATGAACGGCGTCACGAACAAGCGTCATGAACGATCGACATGGGCGAGCGTCACGAACGAGAGTGACACGCTGGAAGCCTTAAAGGGGCCCACCAACAATTTTTTGACTGGTTTGAAGTTCGCGCTGAAACGGAGCTCCATGAAAGCAGGAACACCGAGGGAAAAAAAATATTACAGAAATTCGCAATATTTTGTGAGTTATTAGCAAATTAAATATTGCAGAAAACAACTTTAAATAAGCAAAACATTGCGCTTCATGACGTAAAATGAAACAGTTTAGCGATTGGAGCAAAGCGGTTGGCCAATTGGACGCGAGTTTGGTTGATAGCCCGTCGGCCCGGTCGGCCATTAGGCCTCGCTGC